>CM074954.1:18456038-18473468 GCA_037577455.1 Pangasius macronema
TATATATATATATATATGTATATATGTGTATATATATATATATATATATATATATATATATATATATATATATATAATCCAAAATTCCAGCATATGCATGCTAACATCCATAGCTTGTCTTTCTTTCTCTTACTCCTTCATATACACACAAACATACAGATTTTTTCCTATGGGATTCCAGAGAGGCCCGTAGGATGAAGAATATAAACAAGCTTTTTATAGCTTTACAGTGTTTAAAACTTTCACTAAGTTTGAGCAGATGTTTAATTAGTCCATAGGAGGGAATTCCTTTGCTCCAGTCTGTAGGATGTGGGACAAATTCCTCTGTTCATGGCCTTGGATTAATGTGGCAGGTCTGGCAACCTTTTATTTACTTTAGACTTCTTTAGACTTAGCAGTTACAACAATTATACTCCCCTCCCTTTTCCCTGATCATAATAGAAAAGTGTGGTGTTGTACTGAGGCTGGAGAAACTTTCTCCTATTCCTTTGTTTCACTTTCACGTACATACACAAAGTGGCACATGCCTCTCTGCTTCGTAGTTTTTATGGAAGGATTTGACGTTAACACAAATGGTCATAAAATGTAATAATTCTCCACAATGAACTCCAGATGCTGTGCTTTGAAATGCACTATAGAGAGCGCTTACCTAACAGATTCATTTGTTGTTGTTTTAATTTTACACGTATCGAGTGTGTTCTTCCCTGTTCTAGTTTTGACCGACAGAGGATGTGTAGATGTGCAAGTTTTCACTGCTGGTTGAAGCGAGTGTAATTGGACCCAGCTGTTTCAAAAAGACAGGCCCAGTGTTTTTGCTTTGACCTTGTCTACCTTAAATTCCCTGTGGATTCACAGTGCATGTCTGAAGTACTGTTTCACTGCCAGAGTTGTGGTTGAAAATGGAGTAGCATAGAACACATGTTGGAAAGTTCAGGACTGAGAGCAGAATTTACCGTGGAAGGATTTTAGTTCTTCTTTTGTGCCCACGTCTGGGATAATACCGTCTGTAATGTGCACTTCTGCTTGATTTTGGCCTGAATAAAACTTTAGGTTCAGTATTTCATCCTTCTTTTCATGATATGAAAAAGGCTATAATTTAAAAAAAAAATCACAGTCTTAACCATAATGTTAAGTGATCTCTCTCTTTTTTTAATTTCTGTCTTTAAATATAGAAATCTCCCAGACTTTTCTTGAACGAAAGCAAAACTCCAGAAAAAGACTGAAATGCCTGTGGTATGCTGGATTGAGTTCAAGGTCAGTTCCTTTCTTCGGATCTTGCACGCATGAAGTGCCAGCATTTCTGTAAGGCATCTTTTAATAGACTTTCCAGCCTTAACTATGCTAGCGAGAGCTAATGATTCTGGGACTATGTTAAATTGTGCTGTGGGGTCTTAATCTGATGCAGGAAGTGATCATTATCCCATTAGAGAATGCAGACCAGGATGTATGAGTGCTGTACAGACATTGTTGTTGTTTATCTTCAGAGCTTTGTGGATTTTTGAGGTAAAAAGATGCCGCCTTGTGCAATATTGAGGATGAGGCTCATTCACATGTTAAAAATGTGTTTTGACTTCTGGAAAGTGCAAACAGAATTCCTCCTTATGGTACTGCATGTTCTGAAAATGAAAGTAAGTTCATAGCATTGTTAGAAACGAATCGACATGTCTATTTTGATTGGTCTGTCTTGTGTTTGTCCTTACATGCTTCAGGCGATGGATTAATTAGGCAGTGTGTGCATTGGGCTGTTTGGTTTGTGTAAAGACTGAGTGGGAACTTGTGCTATTAAAGCTATAGTGAGTGTGTGAAAAAGTGTGGTTGGGAGTGAATGATGGCAGTTTTGTGACTTCCCCCTGAGTTAGGACAGACGGCGAGCAGCTGATCTGTTTCAGGGTTGAGCTGCCACAGGGAAAATGTGGGAAAGTGGACACTCCTCTTATATTGTGTAACTGTGTGGAGAGAGGAATTTTCTCTTTCAAAAAAAAAAAGGAGGGGGGGGGGGTGTCTGAGGTAAGAACAAGGTCATCCAGGACAAACATGCACCACACTGCTGAAATAATAAAGCCACGACTGTAGTCAGGCCAACACTGGACACTGCTCTGAGTTGTCAGGACGTACAGTATTGTGTGAAGGAGATCTAGCTATGGCGCTTCTCTAGGGAGCTTTCATTGTGTGACTGGGATCCTCGGAGACCCGTGGAGTACGCCACAGATCCCATGGGTCCACTTGGGATGTGGAGTTAAATGTGGCCTCGCTGCAGTGGAAGAAAGGAGTCTGTCGAAGGGGTTATTTTTAGTGCAGCTCACACACCACGTTTGTTTGGCTGTCGGACGTGTTTTAATTGAGGAAGTAATTGTCTGTCTCTTGCCGAGAGAGGCTATCTAGTGTTCCTGGCAATGTGTTTTTAACCCTGAAGGGGCCGTCTTTATTTACAGTAAAGGTGACCGTTTGGGTTTTTCTGTGAAGTTACAGTAATTCACTTGATCTTGATTAATTGATGGTATCTTTAAACACAATTTAACGTTTATCAGCCATACATTTTTTAGCTCTCATTATCAAAATGTGATGTCACTACCTTCTTTCACGGACCTTCTTGAGCGACAACAAAATATTGCAGCATATTCATCATGTTGGGTAACTATCATTCCTTTCTCAATATATTTCAGAGATTACACTTATGTTTTCTTCACCACCATATGTCTTATCTAAAACATTTCTTTGTAGATAAAAAGCTCTCTTGGGAGTCTTTCTTTTACAAATGCTCAGACTTGGGCAGCGAAGGCAGATACTTAACATTCTTCTCATGTTAGGCAGATAATTAGGATAGACTGTTTTGCAAAGCTCATTCTTCCTCTTTTGGGGAGCTTTATTGCTCCAGGAACAGCATGTCACAAAGGTAGAAAGGTCTATTTAGTGCTAGTTAGCCTGTTCTCAATAAACTAACCCTTCATAATTAGATTTTTCTCTTATTGTACCACTGTGGGCTCTGACATAACTCTGTGTCTAACTTGATGTCCTCTGAGCTAATATGTGAGAAAAGCATCTGTTTCCGTCGAACCCGCTGACAAATTGTAAAAACTGTTACTGCCCAAAGAGCAACATGCAGAAGACACGATCAGTCACTCCATCTGTCTCTAATTAGAGAACAGGTCCTTCACATCCACTGGCTTAGTTGTGGTTTTTGGAGGGGGGTGGCAGTCGTTTCATAGGTCACTTAGTGGTTAGCATGTTTTATCAGCTGGAGGAACAAATGCTCTCTAGATGCAGTTGACTCAGAGCCAGTTTGGCAGTTACACATCTGTGTGTGCTATGTGGTGTTTTCTTATTCTTGGCTTTTAATTGCAGCATCAGGAGTGGTGCTAAAACAGAACTAATATACAGAGTAGCCTTGATGTATCTAATGCTTCTTTGCTATTATTTTTAATATTTTAACAAATATTTAAGATTTTTTTTAACTCTCTTCAAAACATATTACATATAAGACAAGGATATAACCCTTCCCCCTTTTAATTGAGACTGAAGGTTTTATCGAGGTGCTTGAGAGGTATGCATGCACACATAGGACATTTCATCATTTGATTTGATCCTGAGTTCGGCTTAATGTCTGCCTAGAGTTTTGCATGTCCACCTCAAGTTCATGGGTTATTCCGGGTTCTCTGGTTCCATCCCACCTCTCACAAACATGCTGGTAGAGGGATTGCTCCTAGGTGTGAGTGAGAATGTGTGTTTGTGTCTCTGTGTGTGTCTCTGTGTGTGTGTGTGTGTGTGTGTGTGTGTGTGTGTGTGTGTGTGTGTGTGTGTGTGTGTGGTGCTCTGCGATGAACTGGCGTCCCATTCAGGGTGCGTTCTCACATCGCGGCCAGTGTTCCCAGGATAGGCTCTGGATCCACCTCAACCCTGACAAGGATAACGTGAAGATGATCGAATGCATGAATATTGGGTGTTATTTCCTGTTTTCTTAAATAAGAATACTTAGTGCTAAGTTGTTGATAGTAATTTAAAAAAAAAAAACTTTAAAAATGTGCTCATATTAAACAATCCTCATTAGGAATGAAAAAGTTCTACTTGGTTGTAAAAACTGCTCTTTCGAGTAGCAGTAACACAACGGGTCTTTCCCTTTTTGTGCATGTTTCACAATAGCATAAATAGACTTGGACACATTGTGACCTGCCCCCTGCATATTTATGGAGGAGTTGTCCTGGGGTCATGCCATAAACACCATTTCAAGGAACTTCAACTCCTTTTTGCACTATTTCAAGCTAACTCCAATCTGACTACTGTGCACTTTACTAACATGTAGCAGCACTATTTAAATCTATTAGTGAAAGGTGAACACTTGTAGTTGAACCGCTTAACTGAAGGTGTATGGGTTTGGTAAGGCAGTGTAGCACACACACACAGCTCCACTCGGCCTCTGAGAGATAATTGCCAAACCTCTAGTGGCCGCTGGTTTTGGTGGAGCAGGTTGTCAGCTCATAGCAGAGCTCAGTGATTACACTGAGGAACAATGCAGAGCTTAATCCCTAAAGAATTTCTGCTGCTGTGATCTTTGATCTTGTTCTCATTCGAAAGGCAGAAGCTCACTGGAATAGCAGGAGAGAAGATCACGAGCCCATTCTCCAGAATTAATTTAATTTAATCCAAGAATGGAGAACTAATTTGTGTTTTCAAGGGTTCGTTATTGAGGTAGGAAATGCAGCAGTCTTCCCCTACTCAGTCCCGTTAAAGAAACCTTTCCATGATCATGCTGCAGTGAAACAATCCATGCAGTTTGCACTCAGACCCACAGATGTTCGCTCTTGTCTTACACTGAAGTAGCAAACTGAAGTTTCCGCTTTGACTTTGAGTTACATTCTCCTTTAGCCACTTGTCCTTTGTTTTGGAGCTTTTCTTTTGACAAAGACTGATTAGATATGTAGATTTGACTTTAGCTGTTTACACAGTGTGATATTACATAGGGTGATATACATTTGGAGCATTGATTCAAAATACAAAACTTTTAGGTCTGGACCAGAGGTTACACATTTTTATTTTCAGGATGTTAGTATATGCATACTAACATCAATAGCTTGTCTGAAACGTTTTGTGCATTTCTGTGTTGTAGATTTCAAGGTGAGATTTGGTTAATAATTAATACAGTCTTTTCGGTATGTACATTTCTATCAGTGGCCAGTATTCTCATACTCCTGCGAGTTGATCATTTTTAAATCAAGGACTGCTCTGTCCATGTTATAAGTGCATTTTATATAAGGTTGAATTGGGGAAGGATTAGTGAAAGTTTTTTGGACTTAGAATTTTGGCTTAAGAACTTGCTTAATCTGCATACCACCTCAAATATATTCAGCTTCAGAGCTGCAGTTCTACCAGCCCACTGGCTTTCTCTGCCCACTGGTAGATATACAGTGAGTTGGCAAGTGGCTGGCACAAGCTAATACAGAACACTGATTTACTCTGTGCACTGGAATGGCAGGAATTTCCCTCTGTCGGGCCGATAACACTCCATAGCCATTTCCCTCAGAACAGAGGGCAAAGCAGGGGGCAGATGGAATGCATGGCTCTGGGTTAACTCCATGGATCTGAATGCATGGGCCCTGGAATAAGGGCCGTATAGAAGGACAAATCTTGTCAAAATATTTAGCTTTAAGTTGCATTAAAATCTCGGTGAAGGGAGGAAAAAAAAGTTGGCAGTGGTTATTATGTACGATGGCTGGTTGTTTTGAAAATACCGTGACATGCCATGACAGAATCTGGTACTATTCAATCAGGTTTGACAGAGCCTGTTATTCCTAATGAAGAAATTTGTTTTGGAGCCTCCACATGACACCCACACTGAGCAGATAAACATGCCCACAGCTTCCAAACTCCTGATCCATAAAGTGCATAAGTATAATCAGTGGATATTTCTAGAGAATCATTGCATCTCAGTTAAAGGTTAAGTCTCAGCAGCCTGGTGGATGCTGGGAGGAAAAAAAAAAAACACCTGAATTTACTCACAGCGTATTGAATAATGTTGTGAATAATGTTCGTAACAAAATGACTGGCCAAATCACATTAAACAATATATAACAAATATAAAGCCTGATTAAAAACAGTATAAATGAACAACAGTGCATCTGATGTACACCTCTGATTTGCAATAGTGACGTCATCGTCAAATACATATAGTTTTTTTTCCCAGTCATATTAAACTGTGAGAAGTAGATGCCAGCATATTTAAACATATATAGCATATTTAAACATATTAGTGCAAGTCTGAAACATAAATTTCATTTATGTAATCAGTTTCATATATGTTTTGCTATTGCAGTGTCTGAAGCTTGAGTGACATGCCAGAGAAGTCTCATCACGGTCATCATCAGGTCTCAATGGGTGAAGGTATGTTCCTGTATTTCTCATTTATTTTTGTGTTTTTAAAGATCAGAAGCCGAACACAGTGTAATTCTAATAACTCTGTAAGCAGACAGCACGGTGACACACGTGGTTGGAGGTTGCAGGCTGGTTGGCTGTCTGCACTTTTATGTAAATGTACTTCCATATGCTGAAGGAAACCAAAAATGTTTTGAACTCTGTGACACAATGAGCTTTTTTGGAGCTGTATATAAATACTGGATAGAATAAAGTTCGTAGAATAACATTTTTAAAAGAGAGTTTTGTTTGAGATGGTTATTGTCAAATAAAATGTTTGGAGGAAAAAGAACTGGTACTTTTGGTCACTGAACATGCCAAGATCTACCTGCACTATCAATCAAACTGCTTCCGTGAAAATAGGTAGTTCTCACCACTTTTACTGACCAAAAGTATCAGATTATCTAGCAAAATCTAGAAGTCTGGCTTGCTAGACTAGGCTCTTTTTAATTTTACATTTGTGGGTTTGAATGCTCTGATTAATCTCCACATTCAAAAAACACATTTTAAGTACAACAATGTCTGAATGCCAGGGCTACAGCCAGAGTGGATTTTTTTGAGTGGAAACATTAATGAACCCAGCCTTTTTACTTGTAGGATACCATCCATCAATAAGTCTTTCTTTTGGCTGGCTGGTGAGTGTGCTTGGCACTGGCACTGATGTACCACTTGCTGAAGAATGCCAATATGCCACGGGCTCCATCTCCTCTCTCATGTTTCATAATCAGCAGGGGCTGGGAAGAGCCTGGGACTAGGGAGAGAAGGGTCCTACCTAGTTTTATACAATAACTGCTTCATTCAGCGCCATCTCTGATTTCACCAGCCTTTGTTATAGGATTAATAAATGACAGGTTGAGATGGTAAAAGGGCATGCTGAGCTTCAGAAAAGAAGCTGAGGAAAGCATGCAGATGGTTGCCTGTGGTTAAGATGAAGAAAACAAAAAATAGCCAGGTTTAGATCATTTCCACTGTCTTGATCAGTCTGATTATTCTGTTCTTAGCAGTTCTATTAAATGGTTGGTCTTTAAATTATTAGTCCAGGTGGTCATGGTTGGTCTGTGTAGCATATAGACTAGATCAGTCTATATCAGTCTAGATATAGCAAAGTGACATTGGACTAACAGAACTCTGCTCTGTCTGGTCTTTGTGGAATTGAACAACATAATCTGTCTGATTCATTTTGAAACTCCTGATAGATGGGAGATTTGTCCGGGCCTTTCAGCACCAGTAGACTCCCGATCTAGATGATGTCTTTAGCAGAATGATAAAGATCCAAAGCCTTCATGACTCTTTCACCACATTCCTGCCCCATGACATCTTTAGGCATAGGGTCTCCTAAAATCTCCTCTATTCAACTGTGACCAGAGAAGAATAGCATATACCCCATGCATGAATGCTGCAGTCTAGCAAAGACAAATGATAAAAGAGGGCTTTGGACAGGAATTTACTGTCTCTTTATTGCATTAGTGCACAGCCCACCCTTCTCTCATTATATTCTCACTTATTTTTCTGCATCACAATAGCTTGCATTTCCAAAACCTTTACAGTGGATTAGTCTGATTAGCTTTTGACTTTCTGTTGGTCCATTGCACTTTTGTTAGGTACTGCTAGTTTGTCCACAGCAAAAGAGCTATTGATAACGCTGGGGGTGGTTAGTGTGAGAGGGAAGGCACTTATTGTGAACATTAGCTTAATGAGGCATTCCATGTAGTCATGGAGATTTCCTCCAACTATCCCTTTTTAACTGAAGGAGAGTGGCCTCAACCAAGTTGTGGAGACGCGTTTAAAATCCCTAACGTTGTTTTCGTTTTAGCCTCACCCCTCAACAGAACATGTGTCCATTCAGCTGCATTCCTACATCTCGCTTTGCCCTGTGTGTCACGCAGGCTGAGGATCTAATGTGGATTTTCAGCCTCACTGGTAGAGTTTGCAATGAGCTTACACCTCTACATCCTCTCCACCCAACAGATGGCCTATGTTGTTTGAAGGAAATGGAGATTTGAATAGAGGTACTTCAGAAGGGGGCAGGAAGGTCTATGTAATACCATTGGGGTTAATTGGCTCTATAGGCTCCTGCTGTTCTTATGGAAAGTTAGGCTGATTGTGCTGGGATTCTGCATTGAACCTTTTGAAGGAATCTACCATGTTTTGGGGATTTTTTTTTTTTTTTTTTTTTTTTTAAAGGAATTAAGCTATGGCAACCCTTTTGATGTGTGGGCTGTTTGATGATTTAGGGTTACGCTCATGTTGTTAGAAAATACCTTTCTCTAATGGAGTCTCTGTTTTGTATTTCAAGGTGATCATTAGCTGTTTATCTCCAACATAATTTGACTTAACTGCCAGGAAGATGTAGATTTTAATTATCGTTCAGGCAGACTACAGTTTTTCTGTGATGTTTTTGAGCAGTTGAATATTCCTTGGCCTTTGTCAACAGTTTTCTGTCTGTTGCTATCTGGGTATTTGGCTCTGTTCCTTCCTGAGCCCTGCAATCTTTTCAAATTATAAGGCAGAAGTGGATATGCAAACACTAAGTGGTTTTAAATTGTGGGGTTTGCGTGAAGAAGAAGATAACAGCGAGATATGATGTTTCGGGTTCTGTGGTGTAATGTGGATGCTTGAACTGAATGCTCTGTCAAAGTTAGAGCTAGTGTTGATGGCATGTGATGGTCTGTGAACTCTGTATATTTAAAAAGAGCGAGATACAGTTGTGGTCTTGGGACATCTGGCAAGCACATGCGATGGAATATCCAAAATAGTTTCTTTCACTTGTACGCATGTGTTACATGAGTCTGTGATAATTGCTCATTGATGGACCAATGTCCTTTTTATCTGGAATGTTTGCCTAATTTATGTGCTTAGTTCCAGCTGTCCTTAGTCGTAGACATATGTTTGCTAAATTATGACTATTTGGTAAAATCCCTCTTCATGATCTAACCAAGCAAAATCAGCTCCTGTCCAGAAGTGAGACTGTTAGTAAGGCTGAATTGTGCTGAAATACCAAAGTGACAAGTATGGCTTGTTGACCCTGACTTGTGGTTTGTCTCAAAAAAATTTGTTTTGTCTCTCTCATCCTGAGCATCTCTCAGGGAAAAAACAATTTTTGCTTCCTGCTTCCACAGTCTGTTGCTGCCACCTGAAGAGGGGCATTGTTTTCAAGAAGCACCCATTCTTTGTACTTGATCATGTCAAGAACTTTTGAGTATCTGGGTTTTAATTCCCGGCGTGTATTTTGGTGCCCTGAAAATTGGTGTTTCAGAGCTTTTTGTACCAGTTCCTTATTTTTTATGGACACCAAGATGATAGTATATCTAGGAAATAAAAATGCAAAAAAATTATGATTCATGATGATTCATCTTGTACTAGTCTTGTTCTCATAGATATCTCCCTCTTCCTGGTGGGTCTTGCTCTACAGTATAAGCCCATTAGCTGCAAACATGCTTTGTCCATTTTTATCTGTGCGTCTTCCCGCACACTACCTAACTGTACCTTAGTTAAGAAAAAAAATAATAGTTGTTTATTTAAATGCTTATTCACAGGCACTTTTTACCTAAGGCCATTCAATGCCTGACTGTCAAGCTACCTCAGACTGACCAAGAATATGATCTTTATAATCTTTATTTACCATTGGGGTGTCTCCATCAGTAGGAGTAAGTGATATCAGTTTATCTACCATTCAGGTGCCTCCCAGTGATGACATTGCAACAGTGTAAAAAATGTGGTATCTCGTTGTCTAGAGCATCGCCCATGCTATGAGCAAAGACAGCAGGGAGAAATCCTACACAGAAAAAGAGACTCTTCATAAAAACTGTTTGCTCTTCTCTGTATTTGCCTAGTTTACTAAGCTGTTGTCAAGTTTGTTTAAATTTAGTGGAGGTGTGGCACATCTCAGATGCTCTTGGCTCTTGTGTAAATAGGTCACTCACTTCAACACCCCTCTTCACTCTGGCTAACTGGAAATATGCCCACGTACGGAATCAAATAAAGCAATTTCCGGAGCCTTCAGGTCTATGTCTATGTGGGCAGTTGCTCTGGATAAGGGCGTCTGCCAAGTCCCATAAATGTAAATGTCTAAGCTAATGAAGCTTTGTGTGCTGTCTGTTGGCTTCTGTACAAAATTGAGACTCAAAATACTATGACTACTAAATTATCCTTATGAAGCCTGAAAACGTGTTTGTGTATAATGTCTGCTCACACCACTGGTCTGCTCCATCTAATCAACATTCTTACTTTTTTTATATTTAACCTGTGTTTACTCTCCTATGTGTACTGAAATACTTTACTTTTATTTATTTACAAGTTTTGTGCTTACCCTGTGTCTTTTCCGCCTTTCCTTCTTGGATGAAAGTTTATGGTGGAATTGGAAGAAGTATCAATTTTTTGAGACCCACACTTATGTAAAGCAAATGATGCAAAAGATATCATGGAGAACATTATGAAAACCAACTGTACCCTCACAGAGCCATCACTCGCCTCTGTGCCCTCACTGTCTGTTTTCTACTAGGAAGAGATTTGCATGAGGTCAATGCCCTTGCCTCAAATTTCCCTGTAAGTGCATGTTAACACTGCCTTTGGTTCCTGGTTCCTGCAGAAAAGATCATTTGGAAGAGCATCTTCGTACGTTTTACATTTTCCACAAGCTGAGGTTGGGGAAATATATTTCTGCTGCTACACTATTTTGCTATATTGAGTGAAATTTCCAGCAGTCTAATCGAAGGTAAGGTTAGTTTTTCCACTTTACATTTTAATGATCTGTTTAATGGGGCAGTGTGTATAGGATAGGAGTCTAAAGTTTGATGAGGGTGAATGACGTTATAGGGGCTGTTTTAATGGTGTGCTAAAGGAGTGTCTTGATAGTCTTGGGGAGTGGCACTGTCTCCTCTATCAGCTCACATTAGTCAGATTATAGCTCATGCCCTGAAGTTTGGGAGTTGACTGGTAACATTCAAAGAGAACTTTTTTTTACTTTAAAATATTTTTGTCTATATAAATATATCTTGTGTTTGCAATTTCTCACCTGTAATAGTTAATACCAGGGTTATACAGACAGATGTTTTCCATTCACCTCACTCTCTAGGTATGTTAATGTCTTTTACTTCTGTGCTACTATGTTTTTGGCACGCATGTCTAAATATACTGTTATAGACCTAAATAAGCAGATATGCAAAATTGTATGTACACGTTGTATGTGCACTATTTACTTTTCCTGATCAGTAGCACATTCAGACATTGTACAGTATGGCAGCATCCTAAGAGGGGTTTGGTCTTTAGTCCAACCTTATCTATTGCTCTATGTTTTTGACCTACTAAGGATGATTTTGTGTTTGTCCTCTGTGAAGGCTCCATGGTAACTGCTTTGACTGTGTGGAAAATTTGGGCGAGACGAACAAAACCAGCTTTCAGGTCTAGATGAAATTTGCATGGTATGCTCTTACAGTAAGATTGAAGCATGTTCACAGCTAAATGGGCAGGATACATCCTGGAGCATGTCGTAGAATTTGGCATTAATGAATTGGCTCTTTGTTCCTGATCCAATGTGGTTCTTTAGATGTAAACACAGTGGATTTATTAAAAAAAAAGAAAGAAATGCTGCTTCTGTATAGTAAATTGTTTGTGCTTTATATTATGTGCAGATGAACAGACAGCAGTGGGGAAGTAGTTGCGTCTTTTGTAGATTTAACTAATACCTGGCAACCAGGAAAGAAATGAGAGAGACATGTCATTAAACTGTGGATCACATTCTTGGAGTATGTGTGAGAGATGCTGCAATTGCCATCACTTAATTGTTCTTAAACTTAGTTTATACTGAAATGACAACCTTGCTGGCAAGCCTTTTGTATTATCTAGTGAAGGCATGATTTCACTTTTTCTTTTCCAATACTAAAACCTAGTGTATAGGTCGATACTGATCTAACATTTGTGAATAACTAATAAGCTCTAAAATGAGGGATTTTTTTTTTTATTTTATTGAAGTGATTCGTTTAAGATGGACAGCAAAAATGACCGTACACAAAGTGCTCAAACTCTAATACTACAGAGAGCACAACCAACAACATGCCTTACACAAAACCACAGCTTTTTTATTTAAAAAAAAATCACAGTGCTATTGTGTGCAAAATTCGACAGTTTGTAATAAATAAACTGTAATTCCTATATAATGCTGCTGTATAGCTAATTAATAGTTGTTACGGTAACTTGAATGGCTCCTCTCAGTATCACGTGACCTACTTTATTTAGTTTTACTTTTCATTATGTTGCATTGCACGCTGTATTTCAGGCTAGCTTTGTCACAGCTGGATTTGTTGTTTTCCTGTGATTATCTGATCCAGCGTTTTCTGCTGATATAAAATGGCTTGATGCTGACATTTGGATGTCAGATTTGTTTGGCTCTAGTATTTAACCATCAAGTTAAAAAAAAGTGGTCTCAGGAAATTTTTTGAAGATTGAATGGTATAAAAAAGTGATTGGAAAAATAAGATGGAAGTACGATAATAAACCAGCATGAATTTAGGGAGCACGTTTTTATTGCATGAAACATCGACGTAGCTGAAATAACTCAATATGGGGGGTGTTTATATATAAGCTTAAGCACGCTTTAAAATTTGACAATACTACACTGGCCTTAACTGGAGTTAATAATTAATGAGATGTTGGGTTTTTTTGTGATGATAATGCAATTTCCTTCATTCTTCCTGAGGAAAGACGTGGTAAGGAATCAAATTTCACTTTACAATAAAACGAGGTTAAAATGAGATCATGATTACACAAAGAAGTTTGATGGTTGAGATTAAAGGATTAAATTCCTGAAACACCGAGACCTTTCAATGGCATAAATCTGAAAGGCACAGTGCTTCCCATAACCTGAAATCACCTTTCTCAGCTATCAGTGGACATTGTGTAATTAAATATATCCCTGCAGGCTGAAATAAAACAAGTCATTTTGAGTCATTTCTCTGACAATATCTGTTTCTTAGTAAACGTCAGCTTTGCCTGTCTGTGCATGTCTGAGTCTGATGTCTGGAAAGAATTGCTCACTGTTCTTCGTTCCTGCTTTGACCTGCTGTTCTTTTTGCCCTTGTCTCAGCGTTAAGTGATGTTCATGTGAGGGGGGAAACTTGAGTTTCTGAAAAGTGTCCTTGCTGTGAAAGAATGTAAATTGGTCCTCTGTCAGGTGTGAGGAATTCTGTTGTTGGCCACAGATGGAATGCAGCCACCTGCTAAGAAGGCCATTTTCAAAACACATTGGCTAATGATTTGCTACTTCTCAGCAGTACTGTGTTTTTGTAACATACTTTCCAGGTTGGCTAAAATATACTTAAATATATTCAGAGAGCATGTGTCGATTTCACTTTATTTAGTTTAAGTTCAATGCAGAATATGCATAGCAATTTTGAAGAAGAATCCACCAAATACAGTAACTTAAAATATAAAGACTGTTACCCATGATTAGTAGGGTTGTAAAGGGAAAAAAATGGTTCAAATTTTGTTGAAGTGTGAGTGTGTGAGGAAAAAGAAAGCAAGAGACATCCTATTCTCTGCCTAACAAAGGATGAATACAAGACGATAGATCAGAACTGTTAAACAACTTAGAGCATGGCACATTTTGTTAGAAACAACCCACTTTATAGGTGATCAAAATTACTGGAAAGTGACTGAAAGGCTTCTTGTTGCCCAGATGTGCCCTCTTAGATTGATTGTTTAAACAGTTAACAGCTCTGAATGGGTTTCACCTGTGAAGACTCATTAGTTGTTAAAAAGTATAAACCAGCATAAAGACCAAAGCGCTGTCTATGAGAGAAAAGCAAGCCATTTTGAAGCTGAGAAAAGCTGTGAAAATTGATCAGAGCCATCTCACAAGCATTGGGCTTAGCCAATACAATGAATTGGAATGTTCTGGATAATTTTAACTTTAAGATTGACCTCTAACAAAATGATGAAAATGCCAAGGTGTGGAGAACGAAAGGATCATCTCATGATCCCAAACATACATGCTCATCGGTCAAACATGGTGGAGGCAGTGTCATGGCTTGGACTTGCATGGCTGATTTTTTTAAATGAGTTCACTAATCTTTATTAATGATGTAACTCATGGTAGCAGCAGAATAAATTCAGAAGTCTACAGAAACATTGTCTGCCAATGCGTCCAGTGTAATTGGGAGGAATTTTATCATGCAGCAAGATAATGACCCAAAACACACTGCCATCACAACAAAAGACTTCACCAGGGGTAAAAAGTGGAAGGATTTAGACTGGCCAAGTCAATCAGAAGACCAGTTGAGCATGCATTTCACCTCCTTAAGAGGAGACTGATGGGAGAAACCCCCGAAACACAAAATAACAACTGAAAGAAGCTGTGGTGCAAGCCTGGAAAAGCATCACATAAGAATAATGCAGCAGTTTGGCGATGTTATTGGGTTGCTGGCTTGATGCAGTTATGGCAAGCAAGGGATATGCAACCAAATATTAATGTTAATGTTTTGTACTTGAAGACTATCGATTCCAATACTTTTGCTCACCTAAAAACTGGGTGGTCTGCCACCAAATGTGCCATGTTTGAAGTTGTTTAACACATCTAGATAATATTAGGAAATCAAAGCTGAAATATCGTCTCATATTTTGATCTCAAACCTAAATGTCTTCAGTATGTAACAAAAACAAAAGAATTGGTCTTGCTGTTCCAATACTTTTGGAGGGTGTTGTGTATCATATTGTCTGAAATGGGGAGATTCACACCATTAATAATTAAGATTAGACAGTTTAAACAGTGTTATTATTCTTAGAACATTTATTTCTGCAAGTCTTTAATCTATCACTATTTCTTGAGTCTTAGTTTATTAGATTAAAAACTGGTTCTTGTTCTACCGCCAGCTTTTTCCCCCCATTAGTTATTGTTTAACTTGTGACTGGTGATTATACTCTCAGACAGCTTTATCTACTCTGATGTGTGTTTGCTGGGTCAAACTACCTGCCTGAGCCTCACTGTTCTGTGTGTAGCAAATGAAACTGAACAGCTGTATTGATTGGCTGTGGGGAGCACAGCATGTTCAAAGTGAAACACGAAACTTTATGGATGGTCCTTCCTCATGTCCTGATGATACATCTGATTGTATTTGATACGTTGTTGAGGATTATGTAGAGCAGAATTGGGTAAATTGCTTAATTTGTTGACTAAAATGAGAAGCTTGAGTGGTTTTGTTGTTCCTGCTGTTGTGTTGGAAGCAGGTTGTTTTTTAAATTAAATTTTATGAAGCGTAATAAGACTTGACATGTCAGAACACTTTGGTAAAGGCTTTACGGGAACATTTGTATTGTTTTGTTTCTTAACTTCTCACAGGGCCTGCCCAGACCACACACCTCAGTTTTAACTATCTTGCAGTGTAACACAGAAATGCATAGGCAAAGAGTGTGTGTGTGTGTGATTCAGCCTTTTCTCACCACAGTGTTAAGGAGTGTTCCTGCCTCACCCTAACCAGTATTCTGAACATTGCTAAATACAGGAAGGAAATTAAAAGTTGAACCTGTTTGCATCAAGCGGAAAGTGACACAGCTGTTGCCAAAAGAATGCATTTTTTTTAAATCTGTCCTGACACCATTTTGAAATGAAAGTACAGGATTATTTGTGAGGATTTGTATTTGTATGAGGTATATTTCTATATAGCTACTGCTTTTGGCAGCTTCCTGACATTGAGCTCACACCTGAGTTTGTCCTCCCTGTGATCGTGCAGAGGCTTGAGTCAGCCTGCTAACCTGTGTGCTGGTAAACAGACTAGTTGGACTGTAACGTCATACTGATGTCATCTCTGTGCAAGTCTGCACAGTGCTGCTTGGGTGACTAGGAGAGAATGTAATGTTGTGTGTTTCTTTGGTATCGAAAGTATTTCCTTTACACACTGCCATGTTATTATTTCTGCCATGCCACACCCTTTGAATGTGATATTTTGACATGACACTAATTCTTTTTGGTTTGGTTACACTTTTTATTTATTTATTTATTTATTTTTCTTAAATGCATAGCCTGGACCAGCCACAGGTCCAGTCTCAAGGCCTCAGCATACTTCACGTAGAGCCTACGTTCGGCTGACTTCTACGAGCAGCAGTCTTCTTCTTGTTGTCATGGAAGTTGTCATGAAAATTTAACAGCATGTTTATGCAATGGCCAATACAAAACTGCAGCAAGTACAAGCTGTAAGCTTTGCACAATCCTCGTAGACGACATCTCCACATTAAGCATGCTGAGGCCTTGACGAAGGGTGAATGGAAAAAGGAAATTAGGCAGAGATCATGTGATGGGTTTCCACGTTTTCCATGCACGTGAACACCAAGTAGATGATCTCACTCTGTTTATTATGGGCTTGAGCACTGGTTTACAATCTATACAAACATGACCCTGAAATCCCAACAATCCACTCTTTCCCAAGGCCTTTTCCTCCTTTTCCTCCCTCTCAGGTTCAACTGGCATCAGTCCATACTTGGAGAGGAAAAAGGAAATTAGGCCTTGTCAGTAATCATCGCTGAAACCACTCCAGTCTGAAGTGTCATGGGTTATTTGGCTAATGGGGTTAGTTACTGTAGGGAAAAAGTGCTATTGGAAAGGTTAGACGTTACATACTACTTCCCAGTGGGTTTTCTCTACTGAGTGAAAGCTTTCTTTGTTAAGGCAAAATCCTGTCACTCCTATAATCCTATGACATTCAAAAGTTTATTAATATAGAATTGGAGTACTGAAAACTGTATTCAAAGTAAGATACACTTAGCAGTAAAAGTTTCATTCCATTACTAAGAACTGTTTTTATTTCACAAAAATGAACATGCCTTTCAAATTTCTCAAACTGTATTACATAATAGTTTAATAATATATAAGATTTACTGAAAGATGTAGTGATAAAGCGTAGGGTAATGTACTAATGAAATTTTTGTTGGTAGAGTATACATCTATTACTTTCTGAATGTGTGTGTGTATATGTATGTATGTATGTGTGTGTATGTATGTATGTATGTATATATATATATATATATATATATATATATATA
>CM074954.1:18473568-18497259 GCA_037577455.1 Pangasius macronema
TTACAACCTGGTTACAATCCACCAGTGCGAAGTGTGAATACTTGTAATGTTTTCCCTGGTCTTAAGATTTTGATCAGGAGTGTGTGTGTGTGTGTGTGTGTGTATGTATGTATGTATGTACAGTATATGTATGTATATGTATATGTATATGTATATGTATGTATATGGGTGTGTGTGTATATGTATATGAGAGAGAGAGAGAGAAGGGAAAAAAGAGTAAAGGTTTGAAATTAAAAAGCCATTGAATTGTTAATAATGAAATATCATTATTCATTTCAAATTTAATCATAGCAGAAAGCAAGATATGAAGAAAATTCCTTGAAATTCAAAGTTTTATTTCAGTGTTCAGAGATTCACATTCAAAATTTTCTCTATAAAAAAATCAAGGAATTCAGTAAACCGATATCTAACCAGTCAGAGTCTCTCATTCCAGGTTGATTGCTGTTGCCTGTCTGTGGGTAGCCCGGATGCACAACTTGACTTTTTTCAAAGTGTACTTTGCAAACTGAATCAGATCAAATGTACTGAAATTAGCAACCTGAATATATTATTTGAATATCTGAAAAAGTTTTCATCTGAATTTGAGCACTGGGAGGGGAAACTGTTTGGCTAGGTGCTTGATTTTTTTTTTTTTTTTTTTTTTTTTTTTTCTAAAGGTCAAATAAAACTAATTTGAATTTTAGTGAGGTTGATTTTAAACAAATAAATAGAGAGGTGTGTGTTTTGAAGTAATAAGTAGTTTGGTGCTATGAATTCAGTAGAATTTAAATTTCATTATTAAGAATTCAAAGGCTTTTAAAAATCAACTTTTTATTCCTATATTATACCATATTTCTCTTTTTCTCTGCTTTGGGCAGTACAGTAGCACAGTGGGTAGCATTGGCACCTCACAGCTCCAGCTTATCTGATTACCTGAGCTCGGGCGTTCAGAGTTTCACATGTTCTTCACATATTCTCCTCATGTCCGTGTCTGTTTTCTACATGTTCTTCGATTTCCTGCCTGTCGAAAAACATTTCAGATAGGTGAATTTGCTGTGCTAAATTGACCCTAGGTGTGTGTGTGTGTGTGTGTGTGTGTGGATGTGTGTGGATGTGGTGCCCTGCAATGGATTGGCATCCCATCCTGGGTCGAATTCTCTCACCTCCCAGTGAGCCTCAGATTTGTTAAATAATTATCAACTAAGTGAAATTTTGTTTTTGATGCTTTGTTTTTCGGTGGACTCAGCGTGCATACCACTATACATTAATTGCTGTACACAGTTGAGAGAGATTCAAATGCAAAAAAGATTTAAAAATGTATAAATGCTATAGTACATAAAACATTATGCACATTTTTGACTTAATAAATGTCTCTTTTCTCCTTTGCCTTCACCACAACAGAATCTCCTCGCTTGTCCACGGACTTCTCCTTGAGCGGCCATGACCCTGTCCTGGCTGACTACTGCTCACTGGCCATCGAACACACTGATAATGAGCGGCCAGTGAGCACCGTGTCCACTGTCTCATCAGGCTCCTCCGGAGAGGGCCACAGCAGCCTGTTCAGTGCGTCCCACTGTCCCCGGCCTTTGCCCTCTCTATCCGCAGAAACCGACATAAACCTGGAGCTCAGCCCTCCTGAGGAACCTAATGAACATCCACCACCACTGAGGCCTGCAAGCAAGAGACCAAGGCAAGACCCTGCTGCGGGCCAATTTAACAACAACGCAAGTACTGTTGGAGCCAATACACTGCCACCAAACCTGGACAAACCTTCTCCTGTCGCCACTGTAGTGATGGCACCTAATTCTCAACTAACCTATGTGGACCGAGTGGTCATGGAGATTATTGAGACAGAAAGGATGTATGTAAGGGACTTGTGCAGTATTGTGGAGGTGAGTAAAGGGGTTCTTTGCAGGACTTAAACATTTTCTATTAGTCACAGCTGCTTGTGTGACTTTTTAGTTTTTTATGAAATCTGGTGGTTACAAAATGACATGGCATTATTTGACTTGTGCCAGTTATCAGTTACTAACTTTCTTTAGTTATTAGGAATGTAGGTGGTTCTTAGTGAGTATTAATTTCTGTTTATTTCATATCATATTCAGCTGTTTGATATCTTTGGCTGTGTATGAATGTCAGTCTTATACTGCTCAGCAGAGTCTGTAGGCATAGCTGGTTTTAGTGTGAAAATGTGAAACGGAATTAAGACTTTCACACCAAGAAGAGGAACAGGAGTCCTGAGTCAGTCATGAACAGGAGTCCTGAGTCAGTCATGAATCAGTAATGAACCGTGTTATTGCTGGTTGAAACTTGGGCTGTAGTTTTGACATGGAGCTGTCTCTTTCGGTGGTTTTTATTTTTGTAATTGTGCAAAACCTTCCATTCTTTGGTACCAACCTGATTATTGAATGAGGAATGGTGGTGTATTAAGTGTGTTCACAACACTAAGCAGGAGTATCTTTGGCATAACACACAAAAGAGAAATCTAATTTGCTGAGTACTGCTGTATTAAATTAAATTTTGTAAAGTGCTTTTAACAATAGACTTTTTCACAAAGCAGCTTTACAGAAATCCAGATGTAGATTTATATTGTGGTTCCTAATGAGCAATCCAGAGGTGACAGTGGCAAGGACAAACTCTGAGACAACATGAGTAAGTAAACAGACTCAGAGTCTTCTGGCTAACACTGAATAGTGGGGTTATAGATCAGTACTCCAAGTGTATGCTTTAAAATCAAATAGTACCAACTCCATGTGGGACTATCCTCAGCAGCAAATGGTGAGTCACAAGTGCAGAAGCTCTAAGCAGAAGTAGAGTATCAGGATGAATCAGGCAACAATAGATAGGGCTGCACAATACGAACAAAACCAGGGTATCCCCAGGGTATTCACAAGTTTGAGCTCTTGTTACAACCATCCATGACTGGAAATCTAAGAGAACATAATTGGCCATGAACTAGTCAGTCACAGGATTCTTTGAGCTCGCATATACAGAAAAGGACCATTGGCATCTCCTCAAAGCATGTTCAGCTGTCCAATTATGTTGCATGAGGAAAAATTTGAAAGGATGTAGTGGCTGGCCTAACACATCTCCGAGGAAGCATGTGTTAGATTTGTTCTCCCCAGTTGGTAGATTTCATGCAATAGTGAAGAACTAGCCAGTGGGCAGGAATGAGCAATGTCACCAGGTGCTAAAGCACCTGGTCATATTATTATACACTATACTACACTATACTAATAATTCATAGTTTTTATATGGCTTTGCCAAAAGGCCCTGTGCTGCATGTCATTCTGTCTTTTATAGCCACCTTCTCTCACCACAACTGGTTATAGTACTCCTACAAATTGTCCTACAAAGCTTACCCCAGAGTTAAGCTTTGTTTTTATCCACCACGTACCAATTTTAATCCCACCCGCAACAAACAATTGCCTGTTTAGGAGTGAATCACATGTTATTGTTTGTCACCCACATTTCCCAAACCATCATGACAGGTTTTTTTTTTTCCATTCTGTACCACATAATTAGCTGTGATTGATGGCTATGCCAGCAGGAGCTGCCTTCTTCTGAAAATTGTTTTTGAGTGTTTTTGGCCTTACTTAGGTTTCCACAGGTGTGGCAACCTCTGTAAGGAATGTGCCTACACTTCCAGGTTTTGCAGCTGCCATAAATCATTACCTTTTTTTTGCTGACAGCATTGCATTGTTTCCTGTTTGGTCTGGACCACAGATGGGGAAGGTAATGATGGGCTGTACCTAAATCCTACTTCAGCATAGTAAATCTTGACTACTTTGTCCACCTGTCAGGATTTTACCCAGGTGCATATCTACAACAGAGCAACACATCTGGGGCTTGGCTGGAGCTCTGACTTTACTGACACAACTTCCAGCCCAACCCACTAACAGATAAAAATCCTGCAGACCAAAATCATTTTCTGAACCGTGGTTCATCAGAACTGTTCTTTGTGCTTATGACTTGGTTGTCATTTATTTAAAGTTCCCGTGGAAAAAAAAACTTGACGGCCATCATTTGATTCCATATTTGACATATTTCCTTTTGAAACAGGAAGACAGAGTAACATTGTGTTGCTCTTGACTGATTTACACAGCCATTAAAAGTGTTCGAGATATGCCACACACCTGCTGAATCTAAATTAACTTCACAGTTGCTTAGAAAATTAGTTAAATACAGAGAACAGCAAAGAGTTTAATGAGAGCCTTTTTTCAAATGAAAGATTTGTCACTGCTGAAGGATTTCACCCACACCTGATGACTGTATCTTTCAGAATTATGCCATCCATGTTTGACTGTCAATGACTCCATAAAACGAAAGAGCTGCAGGTTCATCATCAGGAGGCATCTGACGCATTGGTATGGCAGATAAAATTTTACTTTCTTTTACTGGATGGACAAGCCCTGACAGAGTATAAAGACGAAATCAGTCTGAAGTAGCGCCACAGCCCCAAGTTCTCTGAAACGCGCCTGTCACATAACCCCGAACCTGCAGAGAGGATTTAATTGCATGAGCACAACAGTAGTACAGGTTGAGTCATCAAAAAGATTTTAGTCATTTTCCCAGAAGTCGTGAAACTATATGAAATTAAAACCAAAACAATTTTTTAAAATATTTTTTTCTAAAATCAAATTGGTGTCCATAACACTATGGGACACGTTTTGATTTCATGGGTACATTAATCCTTTTTTTTTTTTTTTTTTTTTTTTTTTTTTTAAATCACAGCCTGGTAGTAATCAATTTCCAAACATGCTTGGCCTCTCTATGTATTTATCATATCGCCAGATTGGGATGGTAATGAATGTACACTCCAGCTTGTCACTTTGCACCTTTTTTGTGAATCTTAACATGCTTCGAGGAGAACAGTCACTTGACTTTAATCATGCAGCGGAGAGGGACCCCACCATCTCCCCTTTCAAAGAGGATTAGGCCAGGTTTTGTGAAGCAAATTAGACTCCCTCTTGTACTGTGTAATGTTCAGGCTCTACTCGCTGTGTTCATTGTTAAGCAGTGCGTAAATGTTTATTTAGCTGTAGCTCTCCCCACAGTTCTGAGTTCTCATTGGATAAAAGTGGTGTTAATCTTCTCATGAGTCTGTCTGGTTTTGGTCTTGGCTTCACTGCCAATAGAGACACAGTCCATTGCAAACTGCCCAAATATGGTGCTCTTTGATCTTCAGCATAGACAGACCTTTGTATGACATCACTCAGAAAATCTCAGTGTCGCTCTCTCTTGCACATAAATGTGTATATTTGCACCTTCTCGAAAGAACCCGGGGAAAGTAGCTCTGAAATCCCTTATTCGCCTGTTCACTTGTAGCAAAAACGTATACAAGAGGGGATTAATGTCACTACATGTTACACTAAGAGCACTTATTTTGCCTTTGATATGGATAGCTTGAACTGGTGGTCTATACATATTAACAAAACATAACTGGTAAAAACGTAACTGGTTTTGCCTGATTATCACAATTTTTTTTCCACAATAACTAGTACGACTTTAGTATAGGAAGATTCTTTTCAAGAGAGCTGAAAGTATGCCCACTTCCTAATCCCTTTTTAATCATTTGATTATTTCAGAGGAACTACTGCAGCTGGTTGATGTCCTTCATTGTAAAGGGAAAAAAATCAAAAATCAAATCAAATACTTTTATTTCAGGGGATCTAACCGATTCCCACATCTAAAAATGCCTTACCCTCCACAGGAACAATTTTGTGATGAATAACTGATAAATTGTGCAGCCCTGTTTGAGTGCTGCATTTTTGAGTCTATATATTGTGAAAATTTAAAATTCCATGAATTTTAAAATGGCTACATAATTACTAGGCCTCCTCAATATTAGCAGTTGTCAAAATTCCCATTTTACATCTAGTAGGCTGTATGCTAACTGTATTCTTATTTGAGCAGTAGACAGTACTCACATGTGGCCCAGTCAATCTTAACACGAGTGGAATTCCCCAGAACAGAAAAAAAAAGAGAGAAAGTGTTTTTTCATGCGTTCATGTTTGTATTGGTAGGTGAGAATGTCTGCGAGACAAAAATATATAGAACTAATACTAGATGTTGAAAAAAGAAAGAAAGAAGGCAAGAATCAAAAAGTCCTTCATCAGCTGTGCAAGCAAAGTGCTTCCGAAGCTGTCTGAGTTGAAACCAGATATGTTATACCAGACTGTACGTTAAATTGTCTTTTATGAAAATACTCGTATAAGTATGTGGCTGACTGGTGAGTTAAAGTAATTTAAGCTGGAAAGCAAAGCAAACCCAGATCATAAAATTGAACGAGCACACTGCACACTGGAGCCTACAACTGTTTCCTGATTATGTTCATTCCAAGTTCTCTGTGTTTAGGAGCATGTGACTAGTAACTGTTCAGTTTTGAATGGTAACAAGATGACACAGAAGAGAGCATTTGCTAGCAACAACATTTGCAGATATACTGAAGTGAAGTTGCTGCTCAGTTGACTTCTCATAGGCTGTTACAGACTTGTCTTGTGTGCAGAAGTTTAATACTGCCCTCTGTTGTCTTGTCATGGGAATTACACTTGTATTTATGCAGAGACAAAGATTTATCTCTTATTTATTTACTTACTTACTTACTATTTGCTTACTTTTTCATCTTCCGTGACTGCTTTATCCTGGTCAGGGTGGTAGCGGGAACACTGGACACAAGACAAGAATACTCCTTGGATGGGATGTCAGTCCATCGCAGGGCACCATGGACACATACATTCACACACATACTGGCATGATTTTGGGAGAAAGGGTGGGAGGAAACTAGAGGACCCTGCGGGGTGGGGGTGTGCGCATGGTGCCTTGCAATGAATTGGTGTGCCATCCAATGTGTATTCGAGCCTCACACCACATGTTCCCTGGATGTCTGGAGCCGCCACAAACCTAATGATTGAATAATTTTGTAGATTTCTATAGTATACACTTAAATTGAAACATATGACAGAATATGCTAAGGTTTAAGTGTGTGTGTGTTTTGTTTTTCAGGACTATCTGGCTCACATTATAGACACCAGAAACTTACCCATTAAGCCTGAGCAAGTGTGTTCCCTGTTTGGCAACATCGAAGTCATCTACGAGTTCAACAGGTAAGAATCGAACTTAAATCTTGAACTCCTTATGAATGCCATGAAGCTGAAAAAAGCCAAAAAAGCCACTTTTTTGTCTAAAATACTTTAAAAGGGATTTTTCCTGCTGGGTTGAATGGTGTGTGTGTGTGTGTGTGTGTGTGTGTGTGTGCGTGTGTGCGTGTTGGAGGTGTAAACTTGAGCATAATTATTAGTTTGTTTTGGTCAGCAGGATGTTGACGTGAGGCAACGGGCTTGATTCTGACATTTGCAGGCAAAGTGGCATTTACAGCCCCATGTGTTTAAACAGTTGCTTTTCAGCAGGGTGTTAGACTGCATCTGCTGTGACAGGGAGCCACACGAGCAGAGAGCAAATGCATGTCTTGCACACGAAAATCCACAACAATAAAACTCTGTGGAAATCTCCACTTTGAAACACGTTATATATGTTTACACTGAAATATTTGTGATGTGTAAAAGTTGAAGCTAAAAGATTAAAGTGCTGCTGCATCGCTTTCTTTAGGTAGAGATGAAGCACTAAATCCCGATGCAGGTCAGCAGGTAGTCAGACGGCATTATGGGTAACATAGGAAACGATTAATCAAAGTTACAATATACCAATGTATCAGACAAAAGATGTTTAAAGCAAAAGGTGAACTCTGAATTTAATCATAAAATAAATGTTTTAGATAATTAAAGATCATATATTAGATAATCAGATTATATCTGGGAGGCCAGAAATCTCTCTGTCAGATGCCAGATAATTCAAACTTCAGGGAAGCCACATCTATAGTATTAAATGCACTCTTATCATTTGTGCTGTTTTCGTCTGTAATTTTTGCGTGTAATGCTAAATATCGTTTCCACCTTATAGTTGACATGAAGCAAGTTGAAGAATTTACTGCTTAACATTATGACTACTGTATAATCCATCTTTGATGGCCCACAGTCACATAAATTGAATTTCTATTAAGCTATATTTCTGTAAAAGCTAGAATCAAGCCGTACAACACTTTATTCAACTTCAGTCTGTCTGTTCTGTCTCTGTCTCTGTGCAGCGAGTTACTGCAGTCTCTAGAAATGTGTGACGGCGACCCGGTGGCCATTGCATGTCGCTTTGTGGATAAGGTATAAAGTTAAATTCCATTCATATGCTTCATTTGGTGCTACATCCATTACATCCAGGTTTCTCACATAGTATTTTTTTTTCTTCCATGTACAGAGTGAATATTTTGACATCTACACTCAGTACTGCACAAACTATCCCAAGTAAGTGGGCGAGAGATATTTTTCAGCGTAAGTGATTAGTTGTACAGTGTGAGTGGTTATATAAACAGTGTGGACAGCAGAGCAGAAATCAAGGACCTGCATTTGTCTCACTTGTCTCCTACATCTTGTTCAATCCATTAATTGTGTTTTGTTTGTGGCAATGAGAATGTCAGCTTTTTAGGGACATCATGAGATTTGTTTTTAAAAAACTGAGATAATCTGACAATTATGGCTATGACAGCAAAATCTTCACTGTTATGCCACTGGCCAGTGGGTTCACACTATGTAAACTCCACAGACAAAAAAATTTGTCATGTGTCATCACATGGTTCTGTGTTCTTGCTTGGACACTAAGCCAATAACTGACAGTGATTTTAATGTTTTATCATTTGTCCAGGAATGTAACAGATTGATGTTTGTATAAGAAGGGCACTTTCACACCCGTTAGTCCATTTGTCAGGCCTAAGTCAGGGTGAAAAATTATAATTTTGGTTTCCACACTTTCGCAGGGCATGTGATTAAAAATCACAAAAATGATCTAACCACAGAGAATAACATTTGATAATTATATAAACAACTAGTGTAAAAAATTGTGTTTCATATCTAGCTTTTATTTTCTCATTTTGTTTGTCAGTCCAAATATCCAGAACACGTCACATTTCTGCAGTGCTACAGTTCTATCCTCTAGTTCGGTTTCTGCAGCTTGAGTCTACAGAACCTGCATGCCAGGTTTGGTTCAGTTCCTGCAGTTGTTTTCCTTCAGGGTTGAATTGTTTTCTTACTGCAAGTGAACCATTCTAGCGTTTGCTAGAACCTGTCGGAGACAGACGATATTGGACTGGTTGTTTCATTCTGCACCCAAGTGCCACTGCTGTGTTCTTGCCTGCCCAAACAAATCCCACCAAGGGAGAAAACACACACCAGGGTTCAATTCAGACCAAACACTGCGAGCAGTCAAGGCATTGCCTAATGTGCATTTCATTTCCCTTTGCCAATCTTTGTCTTCTCCATTACTTCCTTTTCAGCTCAGTAGCTACACTTACAGAGTGCATGAGGAACAAGACGCTGGCCAAGTTCTTCCGGGATCGTCAGGCAACTCTCCAGCATTCTCTCCCTTTAGGTGCCTACCTGCTGAAGCCTGTACAGAGGATTTTGAAATATCACCTCTTATTACAGGCACGTACCCCTTCATGCCCTGACATAGAGCCACTTATTACATAGACAGCAGTGCTCAAATGAAAGTGATGTACAATTAAGGCCAAACATTTGCATACACTTAGGCTAAAGACATTTAACGTGGTCATTCAAAATAATAATTAAGAGACAGCTTTATTTATTTTATTTTCTATATCAGACTTTCAAAAGTTTGCATACACTTTGTTATTATTTAGTGGCATTGCCTTTTAATTGCTGAACTTGAATCAAACGTTTGGGGTAGCCTTCCATAAGCTTCTCACAATACCTCAGGTGTGTGCGCCTTGTGCCTCAGACATGCTGTTCAGGTCATTCCACAAATTTTCTAAGAGATTCAGGTCAGAGCTTTCTGATGGCCACTCCAGGACTTTCACTTTGTTGTCTTTAAGCTATTTTGTTACAGTTTTGGAGGTATACTTAGGATGAATCCTTTATGTTTTCTGAAGTGTGCCAGTCCCATTTCCAGTAAAACACCCACACAACATGAT
The DNA here is from genome assembly GCA_037577455.1 of Pangasius macronema. Lineage (NCBI taxonomy): Eukaryota > Metazoa > Chordata > Actinopteri > Siluriformes > Pangasiidae > Pangasius > Pangasius macronema. The sequence goes on from CM074954.1 coordinate 18,483,584, forward strand.
TCTGCTACCTCTGTGTGTCACAGTTGGAATGGTGTTGTTCAGATTAAAAGCCTCACCCTTTTTCCTCCATACATAGCCCTGATCGTTATGGTCAAACTGTTCAATTTTTGTTTCATTTGACCAGAGAACTTGGTCTTAGTCTTGGTCATCCAGGATTCTCTTAATGGTAGACATACATACTTTGGAACCAGATGCCTCAAACTCCTTTACTGGTTCCTATGTTGTCTTGGGATTCAGTTGAACCTTTTTGACCAAAGTTTGTTTATATCTGGGAGTTCATTTGTGCCTCTTTCCTGAACGATGCAGTGTCTGTGTGGTTAGATTTTTATATTTGCAGTGGTTTGTAAAGATACAAGTGTTACCTTCAGTTTTTTGGAAATTGCTCCTAAGGAGGACCTGGACTTTTAAGGTCTTGGCTGTGTTGCTTGGATTTTCCCATGGTAACAAGTGCAAAAAGACATTGGCTAAAGGCGCACTCTCATTAACTCCTAATTATGACTGTTGGCTAATCAAAAGCTTCTAAAAGTCATTACATCAATTTTCCAGACTCTTCCAGTCTGTTTAAAGAGGTCGCAGTCAACTTAGCGTATGTAAACTTTTGACCCACTGGAATTCTGATATAGTGAATTAAAGCTGAAATAAATCTGCCTCTAATCAATTGTTTCTGATTGTCACAAAGTAGATACCGTGATCGACTTGCCAAACGAAATGTATGGAAACATGAAATTTGTGGGCTTGTGAGGAACTGCGATTGAATATCCTTAGCCTAGGTATATGTAAACGTTTGGCCTCAGCTGTATCAGTTTAGCCATACAGTCAACCTCAACAGTCAACATAAGGAAGCAAACAGATTTGACTGTCTGTTTAAATAAAGTAGGAAAGAATTGGCACCTCTCTGGATGCCACTTCACACTACACCAGTCTGGAAAATCTGCATGACACTGTGATTTGGCATAAAATCCTAATTAAGTAGTCCTAAAATAATATTATGTGAATTTAGACTTAAGATTTCACAAACCTGGCTGTTTATACTTCAGTCAAATACTTTGTGTAATAAGCTTGATGTGAACTTACATCTAGGGTTTTGAGACAAAAAGCTAGAATCTTTGCCTCACATGTTATTTGTGGCTGTTCCCCTTTTCATGTCATTTCAGTGCATGCATGCATCAATCACCTGTCCCTTCCTTACACGTCAATCTGACTGAGCTATATTTACTGACTATGTTTATGCTGCTTTGTTGTTTTAGGAAATCGCCAAACATTTTGACCCTGAGGAAGAGGGCTATGATGTAGTGGAAGAGGCTATAGTCACCATGACAGGAGTGGCCTGGTATATCAACGACATGAAGAGGAAGCATGAGCATGCTGTGAGACTGCAGGTGATCATCAGTTTGCCTTTGCCTTGCATTTATCACAGCACTTCTCAGTAAACATGTAGGAATTGCTCATTGATTAGAGATACACTAAAGGAAAAAGTTTTGGGGTTCAGCGGTTTGATGCTGCTTGTTTTATTAGATCTTCCAATCGCCTTAACTGACAAGTCTTTTTTGGAGAAGCTTTTTTTTCTGGTGGCATCTTTAAATTAGATTAGATTGGGTTTTGCTGATGGTCAGAGTTGAATTAACAGTATGTGAAAGCATCAGACTAATTGAAAAATCATGGGCCCAACAGGACCCATTTTAAATTTACTCAGAGTAGTTTGAAACACTAAATCATTACTGCAATCATTAAGCTATTTGTAAAAAATCTAATGAGTCGGTTAAGGCTACTACATTTCCTAAATGCAAAAACCAGACTGGCCTTTGGTATTTCACTATTAAACAGTAATGCTGACAATTAGTAAATCACAGTTCATTTTTTCAGTGTACAAAGTACTGGAATTTATGGTACAAAAACATCTGGAATTGTGCTTTTTTTCATTGGTCACCAGTTTGGTACCACGTCAGAAAAGAAGTTTGAATGGGGCAGAGAATGGAAGTTTGTAAAAGTTGCTCTCTAAACCTGAAGCGTCTGAACTAGCTCACCACGGTGAATTACTAAGAGACCGTTGGGAGCTCTGATTGTGCCTGACACCGACTCTTCCTCAAACAAATTGTTATCACAGACAGTATTGGATTGTAGTGAATCTGTTGGTTTAACAGAATTTTCCGTAGTATGGTGGAAGATATTTTAATATCAACTAATTTATCAAGTAGCAGAGACAAACGCTACACTTCATTGTGTTTCACTTTGGGACAAGTTTGAGAAGAGTTACACCATGTGTAAAATTCAGAGATCTTGTGGTCCTGAATCATGCTTGATGTTTCTCATTGGACTGTGGAGCTCATTTCATGTTAGCAACATCCGCATCTCAATCAGTGACACCATTTCATTACAATAAAACGTGTGCTTCACTACCTGCCCCTTTGTTTGATGAACTGTTGTGAAAGTCTACGAACACTCAGGAGCATTCAGAAGTTTGTTTCAGACATTTCTCAGAACCAGGTTAGAAACCAAGCTTAAGATTCCAGTTATATAGTTCTTCTGTCTGCTCAGTTGTTCCTGGTTTGGCACCAACAGGACCCAATTGGACTTGGGGTGGGGTTGAATCTCATGTTCATTAGTGATTCATTACACTAATTACACATAATAACAAACAGAATAATGAGGAAATGCAGGCACTAATCTGATCTCTAAGTGGATTAACCAAACGGCTGATTAGACAAAGAAACAAACTTAATCCAAGTACGTCCTCCATGTTGGACTTAACATTGGCGTAAACACAGCACACTCTGTGATGTTTCTGTGCAGAACAGATGATCCAGTTGCTTTTTTCCCCCAAATGTCTCTCAAATTGTTGGAAAATGAACAAAGATTTAATTTTATTTTTAAAATTTTATTGCCTCCCTTTGGTGTCATAAAACATTTTATTCAGTTCTGTTTGTTAGTTACTGCTGTGTGTTGCTAGCAATGAACTCCTCGTGCTGAGTTTATGTTTAAGATGTTCCGCCGTTTAAACAGTATCTTTTAATACAACGTGTAAGGACGGTCGACCTGTGACAGTTTCTTTGCACACTCACTTCACTTTACTTCACTTCCACTCCCGAATATGAGTATCGGACTAATACCCCATACCAGTAATCCTAATAACAAGTTACAGGTTTACAAGTTACCAACTGTGCAATGTTTAATGAGGAGCTTTTACTTCAGTTTATGGACTGATCCCTAGAGTTGATGCCTGGAGTGGCAATGCATTCTAATGGAAACCGGTGTCTCATTTTCTTCAGGAGATTCAGTCCCTCCTCATCAACTGGAAGGGGCCTGACCTCACTACATATGGTGAGCTTGTCCTTGAGGGAACCTTCCACGTCCACCGTGCAAAGCATGAGAGAACGCTCTTCCTCTTTGACAAAATGCTCCTCATCACCAAGAAGAGAGGAGAGCATTATGTCTACAAGACTCATATAATGGTACTTAGCAGTCTAATTGGGTGTGTTCATGTGTGTGTTCTTTTAATTCCTGTAATGTGTTTGCCAAGTTATCAGTGTTTAGTTAGACCAAATCCTAGTGTAGTAGGTTTCTCCTCTACCAAAAAGGTAAACCAGACCAATTTTAGAAAGGAGACTATGGATGCTTCACTATAAGCAAGCACTAAGCTGATGTGATGTATCTATTTGGTGGAATATTGCTATTTGACAAGTGTTAGAATGGCTTTTCCTGCCTTCCATATGAAGATCATATCTGTTTATTTACTCCACATAGATTAATTATGGTTAAGCAGTTTCCTCTCACTTCCTATTAACATCATTGTCTAATTCATTGCAAAAAACACTCTATATATCAGGGTTTTTTTCTGATTAAAAAGGCTTATTGAAAGCCTTAGTTAGGAGATTCAGGGCTAAGAGCTATCAGGTAAAATGAAANTCATGCTTTATGTATTATTTCCAGTGTTCCACTTTAATGCTGATTGAAAGTGCCAAGGACTCTCTTCGCTTCAGTGTGACGCACTACAAGCATCCTAAACAACCTCACACAGTGCAGGTCTGTGGGTCCAGCAAGGAATAAGCAGAATTCTTAGTGTTACTGCTCTGATTTGGTTTGTGTAACTTCTCGTTTGCCTTTTAAAGGCAAAAAATGTGGAGGAGAAAAAACTGTGGGCTCATCACATAAAGCGGCTGATTCTGGAGAACCATCATGCCATCATACCGCAGAAAGTAGGGAACCTGAACATGAAAGATATAAACGTATTATGATTCGCTACATATGATCTCTGAGATGTATCTTGCACTCTTAATGCTTTTAGGCCAAAGATGCCATTCTGGACATGAGATCTGCCGGTAAGTTGTTGAGATTTTTTGGCTGATGTAGGACTTAAACATGCAGTTTATGTCCAGTGTATACATAACAGGTAAAGCAAATTTTTATCTCTTTTTATCTGTTCGCTTGGTGCTTTAGGCCCGGTGATGTATCGCTACAGTCCTGAAAGGCAAAACAAGGGTGAGGACCTAATGGTAGGACTGAAAATACGAAGGCGATCAGGTAAGCCTTTGACTTTTGCACTATTATTCTTACATGAATGTGCTATGATTTACCCCTGCACGTAATTGTTCTGAGTTTTAAATGTGTTCAGTCTCACAGCGTCACCTGTGTCTTGTTCTTAGTTAATCGCGCTGTGTATATATATTTTCAGTTTGCATGTTCTTGTTTCTCATTTCTGGTTTGACGTTTCTTGTTTCTCGCTAGTCTAGTTATTTCACAGCATTTTCCTCCTTTTAAGTTCTGTATTATTTTACTTTCATTCATTAAAGTCATTCATAAAAGATGCATTTGCATCCTGTTGCATACGTCCGTGTTTTGAGTCTGTACATTAGTAGTACGCTGTGTTTCTATTATACACACAGTGGTGCATTGAGGGGAAATTGTGAACATGTATCTCAAATGTTTCAAATGATCAAAATAATGACCTAATTTGTTTTAGTTACATACATACTAACTGTTCATTTTCTGTTGTTTTGTTCTTTAATAGAGCCATTTAACAGAGTTAAACAGAACATGAGACCTACAAAAGGTAATTTGCCCTATTTTTCCCCTCCATGGTGAAGTGACCGCTTATGAAACACTTCACGTACACTTCTAAAATGAATCCATGATGTCTTTCATATTGTACAGATTTTTAGGAACCATCACTATAGATATCAGAAACCAACCTGTTGACAGAGTTGACAGAGTGATGATACCAGGTTTTTCCAATTAGCTAATCATTATCCAACATAAAAAAGAAGGTCAAAAACAGAAGTCCTCCGTTCTTGTCATTAGCTCTAAAACCCTGCAGAGCCACCATACTTGCCTGTCGTCATCAGGAGATGTGTGCTCACCCCCTTACCGTCTTCCCCTTGTCTGCTTGGCTTCAAAGCTTTACAGTATCCAAGTGGTCTCTCCGGTAGATCAAAGACCGTAGCCCCCATCCTCCAGCCTCACACATAATGATGTTAATTATGGAGCATTGTCATGCGTCGGCTCCTTTCAGTCTGTGGGCTTGTTTTGGCCTCTGATCACTGGTTCCGCTATTATGCATTCTAATATGCAGATAATGAAAAAAAGCCAAATTTATGTTAGCCATTTTTTTCTCCCTCCATGGGGCTCTCTCCCTGTCTCATTTTTAATTGATTTTTTGACTGACTTAAAAATGAAAGCATTGAGCTCATACTTGTCTCTCTCTGTACTTTTCTCAGAAATTACCTTAGAGAAAAAAAAAACACTCTTAAGCAGCCATGAGTGACTGAAATGGCTGATTTAATTATATCTTTGTAGAAGTCACTGACAGAACTGGTGCCATGGTGAATCCAGTTTAGCAATGCCTTGGTGCTCAAAATAAAAATGCCAGGCCACAAAAACAAAAATGTATGGATGTTGAGTTGTCGGACGTTTCCACTATTGCATCAATTTGAAATGTTTTCTTCTTTCTTTCCCTTTCATTTTCATTACCTTATCATCTTCGTTCTTCACATCATCCTGTAGGAACTCTTAAGGTAAGTTTTCAAACAATTTAATTATTAGATATCGGTTTTTTTTTTCCCCAAATCAAGTACCTTTTGTTGAAAAAGGACCATTATCCTTTTGAATGGATAAGCTTAATGTGATTGTTGTTTTTTTTGTTTTTTTTTAATTATTGATCTACATGTGATTTGAAATGGTATAGTTTGAAACACCAAAAATGGATTTGCCCATACTCCTTGCTTTCAGCATCAGTTTAAACCCCAGAGCATGCACCAGCAGCCTTTGTGTTCCCCTGTAACTGTGTCTTTACACTCCAGCATGCTGACAGCGTGGGTACTCTGCTGTCAGCAGCTGACAGCAGCCGGAGTTCCCTGCAGGCTGCAGCTAGCGCCTCCACCTTGGGTTCCAGCATGGACGAAGCAGAGACAGAGAGGCCCATCACTGAGGAAAGCACAGGTGGATGGTTCTCCCTAGACTGGCTGAGCATGAATGTCCTTGAAACCTGTCGGCTAGAAACGCCATTCCATAGAGAGAAAGAGGAGAATGAGGGCGCACTGGAGAAAGTGCAGAGGCGGAGTGGAGAAGATGAAGATGAAGAGATTCTGGTCAAAGACGAGCAGGTAGCTGACTTTGCCAGCTCAGTGTTGGCTGCCATCTCCTGCTGGCGCTATAAGGCCAGGGCTTTGCTTTTCACACGGGTCCCAACGGTGAGGCTCACTGTCACTATCTGCTTTTTTTCTTCTTCCCTCTGCTAAGCCATGCCCCTCCGCTGCTCTGTGCTAAACAGCCATGCCAGCCAAATTCTTCATTGTTGCATGCTTCATCTGCTACTGGAATGCGCTCAGCTTCGCACTTGCATGCCTCAGTGCATGTTTTACATCTCCTAAGGATTTAGAACACATCTCTTATGCATGACCATTTTTCATGGGGACCTACATGCTGTATTTCACATTAAAAGCAGTTTGTAGCCCAGCATTTCAGCAGCATGATTTTTCTGTTGTGGTTGCCATATTGGTAAACATTGGCTAAACAGTCTCCACAGAAAACGTGGCAAAAAATTACTCACTTTATTTGGATGAGAATAAATGGTACTTCAACAGAGCCAAAAAAATAGACAGTGATCCAAATGATGATTCATTTAAGAGCACAGACACTTACCAGCTCTTCACACCTGGCTGGGTAAAGCATCCCAACCTTTTTTTTCCCATTAAGAGGAGAAATAAAAACTGTCATTAAAGGTAGGGGAAGTCTGTATCAGCTAAATAACTATCTTTTGCTAATGTTAGCAATACTTGCTATTGAAATAAACGTCTTATAACATAGCTATCCACTGCACTGCTGCTTGCTGAAGATGTATGTAGTGAAGTATATCAGGGCAGTGGTTTGTTATTATAAATGAAATTGAAAGCTTCTTCACGAAGCACAGACACAATCATTTTGATGCAGCCAGTCAATCTTTGGTCCACACAGTGTGATGTCACATGAAATGTGATCAGCGCTCTGTGTGTGCATGCATTGTGATTCATTCAGCTGGTAAATTGTTTTGTTTGTTTACGCAAGCCCCTGGAACAGCATTAAGATAACTATCTGCTCTAATGATGATTAAATACCTGCTCAATTATGATTGCTTATTGGTTTTTGTCATGGTCTGTGAATTTGTTGCCTGAGGTTGTTTATTTTGTATGTTATGGCACAAAAAATAAAATAAAATATATGCAGAAATATGCTGGCTTTAGGGGTCTGAAAGTAAATATAAGTAAGGAAAATAATCAGACAGGGTGGTGTTATGCAGCCCATCACCAGGCACTGCAAAGGGGATTATTTTCCTAAAACAGCATGTGCTAAATGTTTTATTCCTCTTTTACCACATCAGTTTTTACTTGTATTTTTTATATGTTTGTAGTTACATTAAATTACAAGTTAGTTCCTGTTTCTAATCGCTTACATTATAACAGCTATAAACAGTCATTGCCTCACCAGCATCAATGTTTTTCCCCTCTCTTGAATTTAAATATGACAAAATCTCAACACGATACTGAGAAACCGGAAGTCCTGAAGGCTTTCCTGTGGCAGAAAACTTACTGACAGTTAAAAAGTGCTGACACCTGAGACTTCTTCCATAAATGTTAAATAAAACATTTCCTAAGAGAAAACATTACTATAAGTATACAACCTCAACAAGTATACATTTTTCTTTGCTAAATAAGAAGACTGTTTTTAATCCGTTTATTATTAGACTTGGATTATATAGTGCATCCAGCAGCAAGTTCCTGTGAACGAGTTGTTACTATAGAAACGATAACATATTAGATCTTGTCATTTGAAGGAAGAATTAGTGTCAGAGCTGCGGTTATAAAAAATTATAAAAATATTTTTTTTAAAAAGTCTTCTGACCAATCAGATTAGAGAATTCAACAGCACTGTTGTTAATAACTATTATTATAAGAATTTTATGAGTGATATTACAGGATGTCAGGTCTGTTTTGAGGACTATGCTCATTCTGAATTGTTAATTGCACTTTGAGTACATACGAATTAGATTTCGTGATTGAAGTTTGACTTCAAAGGAAAATTTCACTGTCAGATTTTTGGAGGTGGGAGATGGGGGAGGGACAGGCTGTATTCAGACTAGCTCTTTGCTTTCCATAGTCAATTTCACCAAACGTTTCCGATATCTTTGATTGTAGCCCATCACAAAAGCAGTTTCTAAAGGTCACCAAAAAGCACTGAAGCTTTCTTATGAATTGCAGCTGTTTATAAAGGATGAAATAGTGCTCAGAGAGCATTCACTCCAGATCAGACGGGACCGACCATGCCTCCATGAAAGCACATTCAAATAGGACTTGTAGCATATTATCTTACTATTCTTCTATTTTTGTTGCTTCTGTTTTATATTTAAGAATAGAGATGGGGAACAGTCCATGGAGGAGAATGAAATGGTGAAACCTAAGAGAAGCCGATCCCCCTCTGAAGAAGACCAGAGCGAGAATTCCACTGTATGTGAACAAGTGAGATAGATACTATAGATTCAAAAGTGTTTACAATTATGTTTCATTACATAGCATTGCTTCACTAAATGCATTATGAGATAATGCATTATCATTATTATTATTTCTTGGTTCCATGTGACACTGGAAAACCGCCTGTAATCCCTGCAAAATGGCCAAAGAAACACTACTGTTACTGCGTTACTGTCTCACAGTTCCAGGGTTGCCTGTTCAATCTTGAGTTTTTGCCCCTAGGTATGAATGTGTTCCTTGTGAATGTCTCAGTCAGGGTGTATTCTCGCCTTGCTCCAGTTGTTCCTGGGATAGGATCTAGATCCACTGCAACCCTAACCAAGATAAAGTAGTTACTGATGATGAATGAATGGACTATCTTGTTGCCCTTGTCAAGCTAATTGCAAATGATGAACATATGTTTTGTCAATATTCATATCTTTTTGTCATAATTCAATTCCCTTCCTGAAACAATAATTGATTTTCCTTCTGCCCACTAGGACTTTTCTGTGGATCATTGTTCACAGGCCATTTCTCTGCCTGGAGAAGATGATGTAGAAGAAACAAGACAAAAGCAGTCGCACATTAACCCTCAGGATGAAGGCAATGAGAGTGAGGGAATTGTGGAGCATAGTGTGGAATCGCTGTCCCCAGTCCACAATGAGATCCAACTAGAGGATGAGAGCTCTCAATCCAGAACAAACTTTTCAGAAGATATAGAGGACCTGGGGGAGGAGGAGGAAGAAGAAGAAGAAGATGAAGAAGAGGAAGAAGGTTCATCAGGAACTGAACCTAGGAGCATTTTGCCAACATCTGTGCTAGACAAAGCCAGTGTTATTGCTGAACACTTTGCTGGCAGCCTCTCTCGGCAAAGCAGTGTGGCAGCTGATGACATGTTCTCTCTAGGTTGCCCTTCATCTCAGACAGGTAGTAGGAGAAGTAGCATATTCAGCCTCAATGCTGAGCTACTGGAAAAAGAGAAGACTCAAGAGCTGAACTGTTCTTCCCCTGAACCAGTTACTTTAAAACTTGCACCTGAATCTTTAGCTTCAGCCAATCTTGGAGACAGGCTGCTCACACCAGACCAAAGACCACAAACAAAACCAGATACTCTCTCCAAAAAGGACAGAATGCTTATCCATAAGATCAAGCAATACTATGAGCATGCTGAGGAAGAGGATGCCAATTTCAGCATCAAACGAAGGGAAAGCCTCTCTTACATTCCTGCAGGGCTAGTCCGTAATCTCAGCCGACAGCTCAATGGCCTTCCCTCTGAAGAAGCTGAGGCAAGTCACAAGAAGGCCTCAAAAATTACAAGGCCGACTTCTTGGGCAGTTTTTGATCTTCCAGGTCTGGAGAAAGAGAAGAATTCCAAGGAGGTCATGGACACAGAGATTATGCCTATTATAGACAGAAAAGAAGTTATGGATAGGTCTCAGGAACTTGCTAAAGATGAAGATTTCCAATCTTCCTCTGAGATGATGAGGGTTTGGCAAGACATGGAGGTTGAAATCAGTGGAGCTTCTAAGGAGCCTCAAGATGCTTCTAAAGATAACATGAACGGCACAGTTGCCAACCCTATCCAGGATCAAGAGGGACCGGAGAGTTCATATAATGACCTTGGTGAACCCCTGCTAATATTGGAAGAATCTGACAACAGCATGGCTGGACAAGGAACATCAACACCACTTAACAACTTCCAAAGCAAAGAGCATGAACTGGGGAGCAACTTATACAGTGATCAGAAGCTCCAAGAGACACAGAAGATCAGACATGCTCCTCTACCCAAGATTGTCTCCCTGAGGTCAAGCTCAGAAGAAGACCTAATGCTACAAGATATGGAGAAGATGAAGAATAAAGTGTTCCAGCTAGCTAGGCAGTACAGCCAGCGTATTAAGAACAACAGGCCTGTAGTGAGACAGAGAGCAAAGGTGTCAGAGAGCAACTTTAGCCACAAAAAGCTGTCCTCTGTTGTGGAAGACAAAACTCCAGAGAATGAGATGGGTAAGTATTTTCATGAAGCAGTTTAAAGCAAGACATGTGTTGTATGGATTCATTATTTCCTTCAATGTTTTCTTGCAAAAACATGCAAAATATAACTGGGTAACAAAGTGATTTATAAAAAAATTTTGCGAACTATTCAAATATTCATGAAACCCGGGAGTTTTCTATTTTTATGCCACTGTTATTTGCTTCTTTTATTAATTGACAAAGTATGTTCTTAACTTGTAAGATATTAATGGTTATAGCTGTTATTTAGCTTAACACTCTTTGTTTAAATATATATAGGTATGCAGAGCCTGTCACTATCACTTGGTTCATGTGAGCACACAGACTCCAGTTCATCACTGAGCCCCTGCTCCCTGTGCAGTCCTCAACTGCAATCCACTATCGAACCACCTGCTCTGGATCCACAAAGTCCAGTCTACACTGAGGGCTTTAACTGGCCAGATGTAAGAGAGCTTCGTTCCAAATACTCCAACCCGAATCCTCAGTTAGTCTCAATTAATCGCAGTTGCTCTGTCCCAGACCGAATACTTGAGGTTGGACGGAATAATCCCACAGCCCGACGAAGCTTCTCCTGTTCCAGCCCAGTTTATGACCGTATAGATCACCACACAGCACCAACTAAAGACACTACCACTACCCATTCCATGGACAAGGGACCTGCAGGACAGGATGTGGTCAAACTGTGCAAAAGCAGTTCTTTGGAACACATGATGGGACCGTGTCATTTTAAACCGCAAACGAACCTTACAGACATCCCAAGGAACTATTACATATCTGGCCAGGCCACCTTGCCCAATGAAAACAAGATCATTATAGTGGAAAGGATTATTAAGACAGAAAATAATGGTCTGGCAGCAGGCAAAGAGAAGAAAGAGGAGCTTCTTGAAGACCAACTAAGGTGTCTGCACAGTGATGAAACATCTATACTGAGGTCATTTGAAAAAACAGAGAACAGCCAAAACAGTTTAGTCAAAAATCTGCGGGAGAAGTTCCAAAACCTTAGTTCATACACGTAAATGTTCTTGTACGCTGCTTTCAGACTTTCTACTATTGTACATTACTGCACACATAGGCCCAGTGTTTTTCTACAAAGATATCTAAGCATAAAGTCTTCTAGGGTTGTGGCAGTAAGCCACCCATGTGTTCATTATGTAGCTTGTATGTTGTTAAGAATGGAGTGCTCAGGCCTTCAAATGAGTGATATGATTATGCTGTATCAGTTGAATTAAATGGTAAAAAGGACACTTATAAACTCAGACCTCACGTATTTATGAAATCGACATTTTGTTGTGTAATTAAGTGTATATTAGCATTTTGACAGTTTATATATGTACAAAAGCTTTTGGTTACTGCCTGCATAACATGACACTGGTAAGCTTACTCAGGATAAATTTACCTCTGATATGCTATTTCAAGATCTGTATCATTAGTATCATTTTTATATGTACTCTGTGTGTGTATGTATGTATGTATGTATGTGTTCTCTGAAGTGTCCAGTAGCCATATCTCCCCAGCAATCTAGTATATAAGTGGGACTATGGCCAATTATATGGCCTGTGGGTATGTATGATAGCTTGTAATATTGGGCAACTGCAGCAGAATTTGGCTTGTGTATATTCTTATAAAGCTGTCACTTCCCAGTAAGAATAAGTCAGTAAACGGGTGGTTCCAATTAAACAGTAGTGGCCAAAAGTAGGGATGGATGCACTTTGATCCCAGACACTCATTTGTTTGTTTGTTTCTATCCAAAACATTCCTGTGATAAAATCTACTGTAATTTTGTGTATAATTTTTATAATTTATTTAAATATTGCATACTGTATGAATAGGCAGTTTTTTATTTTGTATTAATTTTACAATTACTCATTACAGGGGCATTACATTACATTAATATTGCTTTAGGAAATGCCACATACAATCATCACATTCATCTTGCACATAGATACAATATTACATGAATAAACATTCATTATGTATTAAATAAATAGATATGCATTTAAGAAAATAATACAGTAATACATAAGATACGTAAGTATTGCTCATTTTGCTGGTACTGACTGAACTCACTGTTACCTGATGTTAGAATCAGCCAGACTTGTATATCTGTGTAACTCTTTCTGAGTAAGAGCATCTCCCAGTTCCTAGTAAATAATGGGGAAAAGCAATAGACTGAAAGTGCATATAGGTGAGATGGACAGGGGAAAAATCATATATAAAGAAGAGCAGAACACTGCTTAGTTACTTATGAGGATGATAGCACTGTGGAAAAACGTGTTTTGAGCTGTGGGTTAAAGGAGAAATTTCAGAGGCTCTGTGGAAATAAAAAATGTTGGTGCCATCAGAGTGAAAGAATGTCACCCCTGAATTTAAAATTAAAAATTTTGCACTAAATATACACTGTATGGCCAAAAGTATGTGTACACCTGACCAATCACACATACTGTATGAGCATGTCGAACATCCTATTCCAGATTTAGTCCGTCCTAATCAGATACAACCCCTGGCAAAAATTATGGACTCATCACTTAAAGGATGCTCATCCAGCTTTTTTACTTTAAAGCAAAAAACACAAATCACAGATATGACACAAAAAATGTTTTGTTCAATAGCTTACCATTCTGGCTTTGTGAAACATACATCAAAAAAATTCAGTGACATTTTTTTTATTAATGGCATGTCATTTTCCAAATC
>CM074954.1:18507688-18518893 GCA_037577455.1 Pangasius macronema
TGGGTTAGGAATGGGATGGCACTAAAGTTCATATGTGAGTCAAGGCAGGTGACCGAATACTTTTGGTAATATAGTGTATGTAGGGGTCTCTGAAGCCCTGACAAACAAAATTCTATGGAATGATAAAACCGCAATTGGACTTCATGTCCTAAATGCCACATCTGAAGGAACCCAGACATCTTCAATTCAGTTCAGTTTTATTTGTATANCAGCTTTACAGAAATATATAAATTCAGGATATAAATTTTAAATTTATGAATTTATCCCTAATGAGCAAGCCAGAGGCAACAGTGGCAAGGAAGAGCTCCCTGAGACGAGATGAGGAAGAAACCTTGAGAGGAACCAGACTCAAAAGGGAACCCAACCTCATCTGGGTGACAATGAATAGTGCGACTATAAATATTTCCCTTCTAAACTGTATAGTCAAAAAGTGCAAATGTGCAACCACGAATCTCTAATGTGATGGTGGCAGCATCATGATAGAACAAAAGATGAAAGGTTCCATGTACAGAAAGATGTTTAAGGAAATTCTACTCGAGCACTCAGGACCTCAGATTGGAGCAAAGGTTCAGTTTTCAACACAGCAAAGACCCGAAACACAATGAAGATAATGCAGGAGTAGCTTCAGGGCAAGTCTGGGAATGTCCTTAATGGTCCAGCCAGCGCCCAGACTAGAATCCGATTGAACACCTCTGGAGAGACCTGAAAACAGCAGCGCAGCAGTGCTCCCCATCCAACCTGAAAAAGTTCTGCAAAGAGGAATGGTCGAGATCCTTAAAGCGCACAACTGGCCTGATACAACTTCTATTCCACTCCACCAAATGAATTTAGAATTTGTGTGTAAATTAAAATCTTCTTGTGATTAACCACTGACTGTTGAAGTATAACAAACTTGTCTCCTTTACCTACAGTGTAATGATTAGCACAGTATCTGGCACAGTATGCTCATTCTTGACTAGAATTCTTAGATCTCATATATAAACAAATTTTAATTCACACTGATGGATAGAGCAGGTCGGCTGCTGGGTCTTTTAAACCACACCTTGGTTTCTTAGCCCTTTAAGCTCCATCCATTCTCCTTGCCTTCCTAAAGTACATATATCTATAAAGATTCCCTGTGATTGGTAAAAACCTATAACAATAAAACTCAACTCTACTTTTCATCATGGTTACTTTCATTCTCCATTTTCTGTACTCAGTCTACCACTTCTACTCCTTTGCCACACCTTCCTTAAACACCCATAGGTATATGCTGACGCTTACTTTTATTTATTTCCTCCACCTCTCTGCTTCATTAGTTTCTTTTTGCATCATCATATCCTGTTCCTCTCTGGAATTCCTTGCATCCATTTGGACACTGCCTCCTTTCAAACCTTCCTTCCTCGTGCTTCCTCAGTTCTGACTGTGGCGACTTCCTGATGCCCAAAACTCAAACTTCTTCCCCACCTAATGCACCCCAATTTCATAGTTCACTTGCTCTATCAGTCATTTTGCTCCAAAACAGAACAAAGTCTGACTAATGTAACTTCAGTGTTGGCTTCTCCTCTGTTACCACTTGAGCAAACATTGTGAGCTGTCTGTTGGTTTCAGTGGTTTTTACAGAGGTCCTCAACCTGCTTGAACTCGCTCACTGCAAGCCATACTACTCCGAAGTTATAGACAGAAAAATACCTTCTTCATTCTCTAATCCTTGTGCCATTTCTTTGTCACCTTGCGTTGTATTCAGTAGAGCATCCTCAAAGTCTTGCATATTCCAGGTAGCTTAAATGCTATAGCTGACTTGCTCTCAGATTCAAAACATGGTAATTGTGCTTTGAGGTGCCAAATACAAAGTTCTCCCCTAAGCAGTTTTCCTCCCAAGCAATTAGATTTCCTCCGCATCCATGCCAAAGGATTTTGGATGACACCATCCCAAATCTCAGGCTCTTCCCAAGTGCAGCACAGCAACATCCAGCTGAAATTGGAGACTTCAGAAAAGCATGCACTCACTAATTTAATGTCTCGGGGGCCTGTTTTCTGGCATAGAGTTGTTCCTCTGTTCTTAGAGCTCCACATTTTTTAAAAATCACTTTTTAATATTGAAAGAGATTAATGTTTTCTGTGCTAATATTTGTCTCTAATAGCTAGATTAGCCAATTACGAATGCATTTGATGTAATAGGGAGATGAGAGACACTGCATTTTGTGTATTGTTTACTTCTGTTTAATTACTAAGAATGACGGCCGAGAATTCCCCAATACCTTTAGGGGACATTAAACATTAGAAATGGTTTGAAATATAATTTTCTGAAAAATTAATCCCTTTTGTATCATAGCGGTTTTTAATTATATTTTCCATTCTGTGTGTAATATATTCTGGGTGAATGTAATATGATTCTAACCCTTGGAGTCTTTTTAAGGTATTATTAAAGGACCTGAGTGTGTAAGATAATTTTCAAAAAATGTTGTTGATGTTGCTGCTGCAGGGATCCATTGCAAATGAGGCCTTGGTCGCAGTTGGGTCTAGATGTTTAAATAAAAATTCTATATATGTGAACCTGAGTATTGCCTAAAGTCAGCGCCAGAATTATTGGTACAGTTCAAGAGAATGTGCAGTAAAGACTTACACATAATTCAGTTTTCTACAACTGACAATCATTTGTCACAATCTTTCTTATTTTTGAATAATAAACTAATTTTTCTCAAAACAATATGGAACATCCCTAAAAAATATTTGTCATTCTTGGAAAAAAAGGGGGGAAAAATATACAACTGCAGTCACATTTAGCCAAAAACAGTAGTAATAAAAAAGATGTTTACATATAATAAAAAATGTGGATACACTGAAGATATTATACTATTGTGGAAGATTATATTTTTAATACTTCTTTATTGTCCAATTGGCTTAAATCATTACAATCAGTTACAACTCTGATAAAATGTAAAAAAAAAAAAAAAAAAAAAAAAAAAACCAGCAGGAATTTTTTCTTCTTCTTCCTCCACTTGCTTCCAAATAGCTATAGCATGGACATCTAGCTCTACTTCACTCCATTTAAACTGCCATTTTGCAGGTTTGTTTCAGAGAATAAGTTACTAATTATTGTAACTAATTAAGTAAGTAATTGATTACTTTTGAGTAAGTTATCTTAATTTTGCCCAAACTGAAATGAAAGAATCCATATTTACGAGATTCATTCTAGATTCTTGTAGTGTTCTTCAACATTACAGGAAAGGGCATTGTCTCTTCAAGGGAGGCTTCACCAAGTATTAATTCTGGCTGTTTTAAGTAACATTGGGATGAAAAACTAATAAACGCCATATGAATAAGGACACTGACTTTAAAGTGACTAAATCACAATTACAAGCACAGCAGCACAGGTGAGCTACATTGGGTTGATTGCAAACTAATGAAGTGAAGTGAAGTGACTTGTGGCCAAGTGTGGTGACCCATACTCGGAATTTGTGGTCTGCATTCATCCAAGTGCACACACACACCCAGAGCAGTGGGCAGCCATTTTAGTTGCGGCGCCCAGGGAGCAGTTGAGGGATCGGTGCCTTGCTCAAGGGTCTCACTTCAGTCAGAGTGGCAGAGAGCGCTGGTCATTCACTCCCCCACCTACAATTCTTGTCGGACCCGAGACTCAAACCCACGACCTTCGGGTTCACCTTTGGGTTACAAGTCCGACTCTCAGGCCATTAGGCCACGACTTCCCCCATATAATAGCATGTTATGTGCTGTATAAGAGACCTGAGGATTAGCACTTTGGAGAAATCCAATGAGGCCAAGAAGTTGGTGCCCAAATTCCAGGTTCATCAGTCACAGAAACTGGAAACTATTTAATGTTTCAAGGGAAACTGTCTCAAAAGTCTTCAGCATATGAAAACATGGACAAACAGCATTAACAAAGACGAACAGTGGTTGCAGTCGAAGCTCACTGACAGGGACACTTTACAGGATAGTTGCTAAGGGCCCTAAAAGTACACATAAAAACAACCACAGAACTCTACGACAAAGCTGGAATTCATAGCAAGGCTGCCATTAGGAAACATTTCGTATCAGATGTGCAAAGAATTGTGAACGTGGTGTGAGGAGCACAAAACATGGACCCCTGAGCAGTGGAAAATAATTCCTCCATCAGGATGGATTTATGTTTGAAAAAGCCAAAGGATACCTTCAAAGCACAATGTGTGCTGACATCTGTTAGGTACCCTGGGGGATTCATAGTGGCCTGGACAGCCATTATGAAATCATTAGATCCAATTTGGATTGCTTTACATGGTCATCTAACAGCTGGTAAACAAGGCGATTCCAGGATGATAATGTCCCAATACATACTGGTAAAATTATTCCAGTGGTTTGATAAACACCAGGACGAGGTCTTCCATGGCCTCCGCAGTCACCAAATTTAAACATCAGTAAATCTTTGTGGGACGTTCTGGAGACTACAAAGCAGATATCCACCTCCCTCATCCCTCAAAGAACTGGAAGATATGCTTCTTGAAGGATGATCCAACATCCCGCCACAAATGATTCAGGACTAGCATATTCTTATGGATGTTTTGTATTTCTGTTATTTAACTGCTTAGGGTTTTGTAAAAATAAAGTTGCACTACTTAACAAAATGTTTTATGTTTTAAACAGTACTGTATCATTTAACAAAAAGAAAACTATACATCATCCTCGTACACGGAAAACTCGGAATACCATTGCATGAGCTGTTCACTGTTGCTCATGTTCCTGAAGAGGGCCAAACGTTTTTTTCTGTGTTGTCTGTGTATAGTCATTGGCAGTAACACTCAGTAATTCACACAGTGATGCACACAATACTTCCAAAATAGTGTATAAAGAGCCGGTGTAAGGGCTGTATAAATTCAAAGCACAGCAGCTGATGTCTAACACATCTGTGCAGACAAATAGTGCCTACATTGAGGGGAAATAAATATACAGACACTTTTTTGTTTTTTAATATACTTTGGGTGCATAAACTTCTATTCAGCATGTCTTTTTTGTACACATAAATATGAACAGAAACAGGAAAAAAATGAAAGATGATAGGGGGGGGGAAAGTACTCAGACACCACATATTACCAGAATTAGCACTTTGTTGCAAAGCTGTTGTTGCCACTTACAGCATTGAGACATCTGCTAAGAAGTCATTAGCTTTTTACAGCATAGTGGTTGAAGTTTGGCTCATTCCTCTTGGCAAATTGTCTTCAGCTGTTCAAGGTTACGAGTGTCCCTCGCATGGACTCTCAGTTTCAAAATCCATCATATTTTCAATGGCACTGTTCTTGTTTTTAAGTGCAAAAATGTGAATATCTTTTGTAAAATAAGGGGTACAGTGAAACTTATGCCCTAAGCAGTTGTCTTTTGAGCCATTTAGTTCTGACCACTCACCTTTTTTGTTAATTTGCCTAATGTGCAAATGTCTGCACCTCAATAATGATCAAAAACATGTTGAGATTTGTAAACAATATGGCCTCCATATGTCCCAGTACATCGCTCCGTTCCATGTTTCCTTCAACAAGGTGAATGCTCCAGTGCCATCTGCAGAGTCTCAGCCCACCTATCATGATGCTCCTACCTCTGCACTTCACTGTGGGTATGATGTTCTTGGGGTCATACTCGTAACCGTTCTTTCTCCAAATATGACAAGCTGAATCATTGCCAAAGAGTTTAGTGTTTGTGTTTCGTCTGACCAGAGGACATTGTTCCAAAAGAGTTCTGATTTGTCTAAATGCACATCTCTGTGTCTCTGTGAGTTTTGTGTGGGAGGTATGAATAGAGAAGATTGCTATGCAGTTCATTGCTTATTGGCATCTGTGTAACTGTTGTTCCTGCTGCTTTCAGGTTATCCTGTAACTTTTTTCTGAGGGACTCCTGGCTTCTCTCTTACCTTCTTTATCATTAGCATGCACCTGACCAGAGACGATCAGTTGTGGTTCTGTGAAATTTCCACCTGCAAGTCGTACTGGCAAGGATGTTTAAAGTCTTTGCTGTTGGCTCTGTAGCATCTTCTATTCAAGTGTCGTTTAATAGTGTTGTCCCTGAGAACTTTAGGAAGTTCCTTCACCTTCACCATGATCGCTATTTGTTATGTGAAATCTTACTGATCAATGGCAATGTCTTTTATAATGACACCAGGTACAGTCTGCATTTTTTGCAGCATTTATATCTAGAACTTTCTTGATCTGGAAGTTTCAAATTTTCTTTATTTACATTATATGTCTGAATACTTTTTCCCCTATCAATTTTGTTTTTTAAAAATATCTTTGTTTATAAATGCTTATAAATACATACTTTTTTTGTTCACATTTAAGAACAATGTTAAAAGACATGATGACATGAAGTGGAGATATGCACTGGAAGAATGTTAAAAAACAAAAATGTCCAAATAATTATTTCCCCTCACTGTAAGTGAGAGGGGTCATTGAGGTCCAGCGCCACCTCATATGTCATACCTTCCTGGTATCTGTTTTGTTGTCTTGGCAACAGGTTGTTCGAGACTCATCCGGAGTGCAAAGATGTCTTCTTCCTGTTCCGTGATGTGGAGGACTTGGAAAGGTTACGCACTAGCAAGGAGCTACGAGCCCATGGTCTCCGGTCAGTGCTCTCTGTGAAAGGAACCAGCAGTGAAGTATTTACAGGGCTCTTACAGCACTGCCAAGTAACTCATTATTAACAATTAGAACAGGCTTGCGAGAATGAGGAACGGGGGAATGGGATTGCTAGGAGAGATGCAGCTAATCCACACAAGAGTAAATTTAACACAGATACTTTATTCAGCTCAGTTTCATAGAGCAGGTTCTACTGTAAGTGTGACACACACTCTTAGAAAATCATCTTTCAAATGAGCATTTTTTTTTCACTAGACAGGTGCTTTGTTTTTTATCCAAAACAACTTCCAGGTGAAGCAAAAGCCTATCCAAAGCTACAGGTGAGCAGATTCCAGAGCCCAGTGGCTTGAACCTTCCAGTCACTAGGTCAGAAACGGAACCACTGCTCTAGCACAATGACACAGTTTTTTGATGAAGTTTTACCTATGGAATGTCTTCATTTATATATAGGAGTTCATATGCAATGGCATTAAACCACAGATTTGCCTTCAGCCAGCTGTGACGTTATTGTACATGGTTCATTCCTATAAGACTTGTTATATCGTGTAAATATTTCTGGATTGTCACACTATGGTATGGTTTTGTATGCCACTGGCAGATAGTGACTGTAAAGGACACACACAGTGGATACAGAAACACTACACGCCCCTATAGTTTTTTTACTTGGTGTTGGTTGCTATATCACAGTAAAGGGAGAAAAAGATCTGTCATGATTAATCTTGGTTTAATTTTGTTGCATGACAAAAACCTGCGGTTTTTAAAAGGGCTGTGTAGCCTTTTTATATCTACTGTATTTAAATACATGTTAGTACAGAGATACACTGAAAGAACTAAACATTGCATTATGACATAATGTAATATATGGTAATTATATAATATAACATAATTGTTAGATCTGTAGTGTGGGAAACTAGAACATGGCTGTCTGGCATATCCCAGAACCCCTAGATATAATAGTCTTATAATGTTTTCAAATGCTAATAGAGTCCTTAAATGAAATGCAATTTCTTCGTAGGTCGGAAATACTCTGTAACCTATTACAGGTTAGTGTCAGAGAAATGACCTCTAATGGCCTCCATCTGCACACCAGAGACACTGAGACAATTTCCAGAACTCCACAGGATGGCAAATGGCTCTAAATAACAGGCATGAGGAATCTGTCATTAGACTTTTATCTCTATTGTGTCTTGTACTCAGTGTGGTGCGTACAGACCGTCAGAATTGCATTTCACATCAGTCGACTGCTTATAACAATGTAGAGACGGTATCTGAGCAAATGATTTGAAATGGACAGTAGCAGTTAGTGGTTGATGATTCACTGTTAAAAGGGAAATAGCTTAAGAAAATAAAACCTACAGGCCAAATGGCACCTGATGCAAGCAGTCCTGTCTTCTCTCCATCAGCAGCGCATTGCGCCACTTGGTTGCATTCTTAACAGCCACTTAAATCATGTGTCCTACTGGTGCTGCTGAGAGGAGAAAGAGCAGGATCTCTATGCGCTCGGACAAGTGACAAGTGGCTCTTCAACCTCACTCATGGACATTGCATGAAAATACCGCACAGCCAACCGTGAATCTGGCTATTATACCTATTATTTGTGTCTCAGTAATTAGGCAGGGACACTCCAGTATCTCCAGCGTGCGCACAGACAAGCAGGGTTGCTAAGATGCTAGCTCTGTTTCCAGTGCAGTCGCAGTTTAACTGCTCATTGCACCGTCAACAACACTGTAACTGTGTCACGACGTATGTACTAGCCTAAGGCTTTTACCCCTTTGCTTTTCAATAAATTGCGTTTCTTCATTCAGCCAACACCATTTTGACCCCTGCTGGTGCTGGGGCCCAGGTGAACCCATATAATAATACACAATTTCATTTTCCTCCCCCAGGATAATAACAGAATTGCATACAGGAACATGATGGACTCTTATAGATTATTTTATGGCATAATAGCACTTGCCTGCCACATTAATAGTAACTTATTTCCAATGGGGTTTTCATTTCCCCCCTGGCTTTGATTGGAAAAGAATGTGGCAAAAGTGTCATAGCAGCGGTTTTTGAAATTCTCCCAAAAAAATCATTTAATAATGTCCAAGAGCGTTTAAAGTGCAGTGAGGTGCTTAGACTCAGGGGTGACCGAACAAAATGAAGTGTGTTAGAAAAATACTAACTCTGTGGGGCACAGACTCCCAGCCCTGGTCCTGGAGTATCTCAGTCCTGCACATTTGGATTTTTTTTTGGTATTTCCCTGCTCAAACACAGCTGATTCAACTAATCAGCTAATTAGCAGCCATTCCTGACTTAAAGTGGGTTTGTTAGAGCAGGAAAAAAACACTAAAATGTGAAGGACAGGTACTCCAGGACCAGGGTTGGGAGCTGGTGCTGTGGAGTATCACTTGAAACACAGTGCCAATGAGCTGTATTTTGTTTTGTCTTTTTTGAACAGAGTGATGTCGTTCATTGAGAAGAGTGTGGCCAGGCTTGATCAGTTAGAGCGACTGGACTCGCTGGCTGTTGAGCTTGGGAGAAGCCACTACCGCTACTCCGCACCTCCTAAATACTACGGGGTGAGACAATAAAATTGACACCTGCACCACTGTCTATGACCAGCAGGCGTCCCACTTTCACTAAGTGTTTCCTCTATCAAAGTATCAGGGAGAATAGGCTTGATAATCCTTTAAGTATTGCCTGAATGGATTAAGTGTGGTTTGTATTTCCAGTATGTAGGAGCAGAGTTCATCTGCGCAGTCCGGCCAATCCTGAAAGAAAAATGGACCCCTGAACTAGAGAAGGCATGGAAGGTGAGAGCATATAAAGAGTTCTGTGAAGTTATCTGCTAAGTGAATGAGCAACTTAATTCAGAGCTAATGTTGAAACGGAATGTTCAAGAAGTTCATCCAAATATTTTTCACAGCAAAAATGTTCTTGCTAGAACTCTTCCTAATAAGATACAAAAACGAATCATTGAATTTTTATTTTTCCTGCCTTTAATTTTGCATTGATTTATTTGTGTGCTTTTATTTAAGTGCTTCTTTCTGTAACATGCTAATGAGATATACTCACAGTCTATTGGTTAATCATAAAGAAATGAATGTGTGTGATCACCAGCCAGGTTAAAACCAAAACTCAAAATATGTTATCAAATGCTACACCCTGATTCCATTATCATAGCCAAATGTAGCTTATTGTAATACTTAAAAGCAGCATCATTAAAAGCACACGTTCTTTAACATTGCTTTCGCTACAGAGACCATGATAAGAGAAATTAGAGTAATAAACAAAGAATATCGCTGACAATGAGTGGACTGATACACAATACACTATATAGCCAAACGTTTGTGGTCACCTGACCATCACACCCATATGTGGGCCTTCGCCAAACTGTGCTGTAGCATTAAGATTCCCCTTCACTGGAACTAAAAGGCCCAAACATGTTCCAGCATGACGGTGCCCCTGTGCACAAAGTGAGCTCCATAAACACTTGGTTTACCAAGTTTGGCGTGGACGAACTCGAGTGTCCTGCACAGAGCCCTGACATCAACCCCACTGGACACCTTTGGGATGAACTGGAACAACCAGTGCACACCAGGTTTCCTCACCCAACAGCAGTACCTGACCTCACTACTGCTCTTGTGACTGAATGAACACAAACCTTTCCCAGAAGAGTGGAGGTTATTATAACTCAAAGGGGGAATAAATCTGGAATGGGATGTTTGAAAAGGACATACAGGTATGGTGGTCAGGTGTCATATATGGCCACACTTAGCCATAGAGCATAAATTCAGTAGCCTAACGTCTATTGAATTTTGAGAACAGGAACAAGAGGTCATGCTGAAAAGTTTGGTGATCTTGGGGTCAGTTTGATACAGGATATATAGGATTTGATANCAGGATATATAGTATTTGATACAGGATATATAGGATCTGATACAGGATATATAGGATCTGACATAGGATATATAGGAATTGATACAGGATATATAGGATCTGATACAGGATATATAGGATCTGATATAGGATATATAGGAATTGATACAGGATATATAGGATCTGATATAGGATATATAGGATATGATACAGGATATATAGGATCTGATACAGGATATATAGGATCTGACATAGGATATATAGGATCTGATACAGGATATATAGGATCTGATACAGGATATATAGGATATATAGGATCTGATACAGGATATATAGTATTTGATACAGGATATATAGGATCTGATACAGGATATATAGGATCTGACATAGGATATATAGGATCTGATACAGGATATATAGGATCTGATATAGGATATATAGGAATTGATACAGGATATATAGGATCTGATATAGGATATATAGGATATGATACAGGATATATAGGATTTGATACAGGATATATAGGATCTGATAGGATATATATAGGATCTGATACGGGATATATAGGATCTGATACGGGACATATAGGATCTGATAGGATATATATAGGATCTGATACGGGATATATAGGATCTGATACGGGACATATAGGATCTGATAGGATATATATAGGATCTGATACGGGATATATAGGATCTGATACGGGATATATAGGATCTGATACGGGACATATAGGATCTGATAC
>CM074954.1:18534829-18556731 GCA_037577455.1 Pangasius macronema
CCCTAATTTTTTTTGTTTTTCACTTAATTTCTATATGCTGTCATTTCACATTGAGGGTGGAAAAAGTTCTGACATAATTTATTTTGGTTTCATTTTTTTACATCACAAAAACCTGCCTTTGTAACAGGGGTGTGTAGACTTTTTATATCCACAGTATACATAGATAAAAGTATGACATAACTTTCATTAATAAATTAAAAATTGTAATTGTTGGTGTATAAGAGGAATAAAACACTTGAGGAAAATAATCCACTTTGGGTTGGCAATGACCATCTGATCACACCACCCTGTCATGGATTGTTTTCCTATAAGAGCAAGACCCATTGTTTTGTTTTTATTCTTTTCATATCACACTCTTTAATAGAGTGTCCAAGTCATGCTTCAAAACCACAAAAGTGAGAAGCAACAAATATGATTCACTGACCTTCTAACCGCTTCTGGATTCCCCTGAGATCTCGGATAATAGACATTATTTCCTAAATAGAGAAGTAGCGTGTTAAGAAATTAAGGGAACATGGATACATCTACAGCAAGTAGGCAGAGATGTAAACAAACCTTGTTTGGACTTTCCAAAGGTGGAGAATCGTCAGCAGCATCAAGCATTGTCTCTATTTCCTCCCACACCTCTGTCTTATTATGGAACAAAAGCCTGAAAGCATATAGAATGAGAAGGATTTAAACGTCACGAAGATCTATAACAAACAACAAGGATGCAGTCCAGGTGTCTGGTTTTGTCACTCACTCATGCACATTTAACAAGTTTACCATTCTCCAAAAGAGGAGGCTATTAAAAGTGTTTCTTAGTGGACAAAATAGGACAACATTGGCTTGAAGCCTCAGCATTAGCGAGGTCATGGAGGTGACCGATAACAGGAAGACTTTCTTGGTTGTATTGTTACTGTCTGAGGACACCACTAGCACCGGAATAATTTAGCATGGATTACGGTAAGTTATGATGCTGACGGACAGCGAGTGGTGAATTGAAACAATGCAGTGTGCCAAATCCACCCTGTATGTGTACAATAGGGTAGTGCTAATACCACAAACATACGGCTAGTGCTATATACTATACTATAAGCAAATAGCAATCAAAGGCCACGGAGAGCTGCGCGAGTCTGACAGCATAGCTAGCTAACAGTCACGCCACCCAGAGTCCCACCACTGAAAGCCAGCCATGTTTAATTTAGTTACATTCTAACACACAGCTTTAGTCTCATCATACGCTGCTATGAGTCTGAATGGATCAAATGGATCAAATGGATGAAAGTCTTCAGGACAGAGGAGTTTACCCGTTCCGGTTTCTCTGTAAAATGGCTGGCTGTTTTTTTTTTTTTTGAGAAAGAGAGAGAGAGAGAGAGAGAGAGAGAGAGAGAGAGAGAGAAAGCCATATGTAATTGAGAATAGGAACTAACTTGTCTCTTGGATGGCGTACAAAATTACATCGAACTATAACTATAAGCTAAACATGTATTCCGCTTTTCAGATGAGCAACCAAACTTTAATAACGTACTTGATCTTCTCAGTCAGTTGCTCAGTGTTTTCTCGGATAGCCATGGAAAGCTGGGAGACAGGATTCAGCATCGAATTATCCAGAGCGACCTGAAGCCAAGCAGAAAAGAATAAAGCGCATGCTTATAGACAGAGAATGTGAAACAAAAGCACAGAAAGAGAGTAACATGAGGAAAACGATGGTCTGAGAAAGGTAAAATACCTGTTCCTGTTTCCAGCTCTGGTGTTTGAGCCCTTGATCACTAACAGCCTGGTCAGGATTCCTGCAAACAGCTGAACTTTGTAGAACTTTAGCGTAGTTTATGCTGGTCTCAGGAATCTGTTGCCGTAACTGCAAGCCAATTAAACCAGGATATATAATACCCCTATGTGCGGGCATGTGTCATACACACATAAGCATCATTTCTTGTATTTAACCAGAAAGTATCACATATAAAAGCATGTTTTACAAGGGACAACACAAACAAAGGGAATAAAACACAAGTACACAACTAAAGCATCTTAAAGAACTATCTAAAACAATTCTATAAAGATGTAATCTGGGAATGTAAGAAAAATGCAAGAGACTACAGAAGAATGATGAGCTTACCTCCTTGCAGGCAGATATAGCAGATGCAGGTTCCACGGCAGCAACAGAGGCAGCGTTCTGAGGTTCACCATCGCCAGCAACATTATGAATTTCCTGGGCTAGGATGGCCAAATCTTTAGCCAGGTCCTGACTTAGCCTATCACAAAATAAACATAGGTGGTTTAAAGTAAATAAATTATTACAACTAAATGAAAACTACATTGTACATCATTACAACACTATTTGTTCAGATACGTCAAATGGGCAGGAATGAGTTGACGAATCAAGTACTCAATAATGTGATCAAATAATTGATCACTCCGAATACTGAGTAAATAAATTTTAAAAAATCTAAAAGGTTTATGATAAAAGTATTTAAAGTACTGGTGTTTATGCAATTCATAAATAATTCATAATTCAACCTCCCCCCAATCACACGACATCTACCAACCAGGGAGGGTGGGACTAACACGTGAAAATGCTCTTGCAGCATCACAGGACTAATGCAGCAAGTGAACAGACAGTACTCAAAGTCGATGTACTGGAAGCAGGAAAAATGGGCAAGCTTAAGGGTCTGAGCGACTTTAACAAGGGCCAAATTGTGATGGCTAGATGACTGGGTCAGAGCAGCTCCAAAACGGCAGGTCTTGTGGGGTGTTCCTGGTATGCAGTGGTTAGTAACTACCAAAAGTGCTCCAAGAAAGGACAACCGGTGAACTAGTGACAGGGTCATGGGCGCCCAAGGCTCACTGATGCGCGTGGGGAACGAAGGCTAGCCCATCTGGTCCGATCCCACAGAAGAGCTACTGTAGCACAGATTGCAGAAACAGTTAATGCTGGCTATGATAGAAAGGTGTCATAGCACACAGTGCATCACAGCTTGCTGCGTATGGAGCTGCGTAGCTGCAGACCAGTCAGAGTGCCCATGCTGACCCTGTCCACCACAGGCGGTTTTAATGTTATGGTTGATTGGTGTATAATTAATAACATTTAATTTAATTAATGTAAATATTGGGTAATCCATTGCTCATGTTTGAGTACACGACTTGAAACGTACTCGAAATACCAATCACCCGTCAAAATGGTTGATAAAGTATAAGACTCCTTTTTGCCCATCTTTTGTTACCTGGCAATCTCCGCACTATGGGTTGTCCAGTTCTGGAAATTTTCGCTGTCATGTCCCTCCCCTTCAGAGTCTCTGCTTCTGGATGGAGGCCGAACCTGGTCAGGAGTCTGGGCTCTAGAGCTGTGCAAGGCTCCTGAATGGTGGGAGCGTTTATGTTTAGTGATGCTATGGTTAGATTCATACTCCTCCTCTGAAGTGGAGGCGTAGTCTGAGCCCTTCTGACGTCTCCTGGAGCCTTGCCCCAAGGAATTTCATTAAGGAGAGTGAGGAACACCAAGGCAAGTGGAAGTAAAAAGAAAGGTACAGATGGAGAAGGAAAAGAAAGAGACCAAATATATGAGAAGAAACCCAAATGTCAGAATGCCATGTTACACTGAAAAAAAAGGGGTTTTAAAATGACCACAAAGTGCCACACAGTCAGATGTCACAATATGGCAGTCCACTGAAAGTAGCACTTTAGCTGGTATGGATGTCAAAGTTTAATTAGTATTAGAAACCCATTCATTTATTAAGCTGGAGCACTAGTTAAAAACATAAATAAATAAATAAATAAATAAATAAGTAAATAAGTAAATAAGTAAATAAATAAATGTTAGCTGTCTGGCCTAGCTGTGCAAAAAACAAGAAGTAGCACAGAATCACTAGGTCAGGGACTTGAGAAGAAGAAAAAAAAAGAAAAAAAGATGGTATTAATCCCCTGGTAGTATAAAGAATAAAAGCCTTGGTAACACTATTTTAAAGAACATATAAGGTGTTATTTAAGGTCTTCATTCATAAATACATGTAGTACTATATAACTGGAGATCTACTGTGTAGAAATGACTAATAATTGCATTATTAGTTGTGATACTGTGCAATAAACACCTTATTAAATCCTTGTTGTACAAACCATTGAGCATGAATTAATCACTTACATTCACATCTTTCAGACTTTTAATTTCTAGGTAGTGTAAAATATGGGGCATAAATTGACTTGGTGAAAACATCTTAGCATTTTTTAATCCCTCAGTGGTGACTGAAATTCACCTGTAGAATACGGAGCACATATTAAATATTAAGTATTAGTGACTTATTCAACTTTTATTAGCTCTTACAGTCAAAAACTGCAGTCACTTGATGCTAACTAGAAATTAAAGGTGAATTTAAGTTATTAATTCATGCTTTGTATAACAAGTCTTTAATAAACTGTTGTGTAGTAACGGAGGTATTTATGAATAAAGACTAATACACAAAGTCTGTAATTATATAAATAGATTAACCCTTAATGTATTCCTTAAAATGAAGTGTTCCCAATACCATTTCCAAACAGAAAACAAATCCTCCCCAAAAATACTACAAAAAAAACTTAAATGAAAGTAGATAAAACTATAAATGTAAAAGGTATGAAAACATTTTGATCTGATATTTAAAAATATAATTAATTAAAATGGTGGTGCCATACTCACTGGCTGTACTGCTGGCATATTTTGCACTGCTAGATCGCCCACGGATGATTGGTTGCCTGCCTGTTGCCCCAGAACCCCTCTGCGTACCAGTCTGGAGGTCAGGCACTGAAGCCTTACGTGCTGAGAAACCAGACTCTGCCTCTGAACGGCTGGAAAAGCCAGTCCTACCAGCTGAGGACTCCGTGTCACTGGGTGTAGTGAAAGAGCTGGTTCTCTTTCTCGGCAGAGCCAATACATCCAGCCGAGAAAGCTTTTTGCTCTCCTGGGTTCTGGTGGAAGACGGATTGGCATCAGAGTTCTGAGAGGTGCGGTCAGTCTCTGTACCATCGTTGTCGGATGCATCGCCTAGGCGGGCACGGCGTAGCATGGACGTCCTTGTAGGCTTTGGCGCAGAAAGGCTGCCAGAGCGAGCTAGGACTTGGGTCACTGTGCCTTTGAGGGATCTCCTAGAGCTTTCCTTCTGAAGGGGGATGGTGTACTTTCTATGAACAGGTTGGGAGCTGGACTCCTGGTCTGAAACAGCATCAGACCACTGATGCATGGCGGAGCTCTGAGAGGTCTTACCTGATTCCTTATAGTTACTGTCTGCTGAACTGGCCCTGCACTTCTGAGACTGAGGATCTCCAGATGAGTTCTTCTCTTGAGCACGCTGGCTAGCAGTTTTTTTCCCTTTCAGTAGCCCACTGAGGATCACTGGCTTTATAGGGGCAGAAGTACCAGAATTTTTACCACTACGCTGACTGACTGTACTGGACGTGTCTACATCTGATTCCCCAGAAAGAGAGTCCTCCAGAGGGCAGGGGGCACGGTTATGCTTCTGCACTTGGAGTTTGGCCTCTAAAACAGCAAGCGCATTTTCTGTCTCTTTAAGGTAAGTCTGAGTGTCTTGGTTGCACACACCTTGGAATGCATTTGTATCGTTGCTAGATTCCGGACATGAGATATGGGGCAATTTCATAAAGTGAATGTCATCACTGGACCGATGTTTGGTAAAGCTCTCTTGTCTGATGAGCGACACAGCGCTTTCCATGCATGTGGAGGCATCCTTGCCAGACGGAGAAACACTGGAATCACCAGGCTTGCGGCTGCCATACTGTCTAGTTATGGTGGCTGTAGAGAACTTTGTGGGACAATCTTGATCCTTTAAGATTTTGTCTGCCATTACATCTTGCTTAGATGATGTTTCAGCCTTAAACTCTGAACAAGTCCTTTCTGCTTTTCCAGTGCTAGTTTTTCTACCCTGCTCTATGATAGAACCATCATCTGACTTGCTAGCATCACTCAGACTGTCTGGATCTAGATCATCTGCGACATACAGTTTCTGATGATCTTTTTGCAGTGAACCTTGTACGTTCCTTTCTGCACTGTCATATGTCAGGTAAGATTCTGGCTGTACATGAATACTAGGTGGTGGCACTTGCCCCTCCCCTCTTGTGGGCAACTGAGGAAGGATTCTTCGTGCTCTGAAAGTCTGGCCGTCCTCTGCCCTTGTGCTCTCGTTGGTTCGGTTATGCAAAGACTGAGGAATAATTTGTCCAACTCCTGAACAACAGGTTAAAAAAAAATATTTAATTTATTGCTTTGAATAAAGTGTGCTGATGTAAAAATGAGCAAGAATAAGGACGTCTTACTGCTACCTGAACGACCCATCTGTGAAGAAATGTCGACTTGTCCTGAAATTGGACCCGAGTCTGAATAGCTGTCGGCCAAACTAGCCCAACGTGAAACCCACTTAGAGTCCCCAGTAGTCAATACCATTGACCCTACCTGTGAAGTGGATGAAAATGACTAAATAGATGTCAACACTTTCAGATCCAGTAAAATGTGGTAATTTATAATTGATTAATATTAGTATTAGTAGCAGTATTAATAATAATAATATTAATAAACATTAATGTCTGAATTAGTTTGAATCAAATGCTGAAGTAATACTGATTTAGATCACCATGTTCACACAATGTCAATTTGTCAAAGTCAATTCTACACAATGTCAATAAAAAGATGCCAACCTGAAAATATTTTTCCTCTCATTTATGTCACCCATCACCAAATAACCCACGTGAAGGAAAGAAGTAAAGCCTACCACCAAATAACAGAAACTGCTTTGAGAGGATCCCAGACGAAAATTAAAGTAAAGGGTGCTACAAAAAAGCAGTAACGGAGGCCAAGCAGCAGATGATAATCATTATATTATTAACACGGATAACAATAACTGCACATATTGTAACTTTCCTCAGCATTAACAAAAATGCAATGAATATCTCT
Source organism: Pangasius macronema (assembly GCA_037577455.1). Taxonomy (NCBI): domain Eukaryota; kingdom Metazoa; phylum Chordata; class Actinopteri; order Siluriformes; family Pangasiidae; genus Pangasius; species Pangasius macronema. The sequence continues at coordinate 18,541,743 of CM074954.1, forward strand.
CAGATCCTTGCCTCTCCACACCATTAACTCTACAAGTAACCAGAAAAAGCTTATTTAAATAAATAAATAAATAAATAAATAAATAAATAAATAAATAAAAAATTAATGAATGAAAACATCAGACTCAATGAATCTGTCACTGCTTCTACACTTCCACGTCATTAGTGTTTTAATGACTCAGCAAAAACTGAAAGTTATGCAGATTCTACATTAAACTTAAAACTGAAAATATATCACTGTTATTTTATAATATTGTAGATTTGACAATATGAAGTCATAAGTAGACTCGTGTAATGTATTCATGGAAAAAAAAAATTGATTTTGGATGAGAGAGACTTCAATTACTACTGTTAACAACTGTAAAATTAGTCTGCGCTCCAATGCAAAACTAAAGAGTAAATGATTGAATATGTTAGGTGTGAGTGGAAAAATTTGTAAGCATGAATTTTAACAGAGCAAATCCATTGTCCAGTGCAGACGCAATCAACACACTTAATAGCTGCTTGGCCCCCTTGAAACATAGAGAAGTCAGTGGAAAGTTAAGCCAATGGCTGATTGGGTTTTAGACATACGGACCCATATAATTCATATTTACAGCCCAGGTGTACTGTTACCTGTGCTGGACCCATGGCTGGGTCGCTACAGCTTGGATTATGACCCAGTGTTGGGCCAGGACTACTCTCACTAAGTGGAAGGATATCCTGGGCCTCCCTGTCACCCTCTACAGACCTATACACTGATGCTGCTGAAGGCTGACTGCTGTACTCAGGGCACTCAAGAACACCAAACACCTGTCAGGAACAAAGGATGTGTGAGCTGCCACGGGCTGGCAAAAGGTTTGACGGGCAGAATAAAATGTATAATTTGGCATTAATTTGATGGATAATAACGTTAGATTTAAATGGATTACACTACAGACATACCACTAGACATACTAGTGAAAGCTGTCTGCAAAAAAAACTCCAAATCAATTATTTGATATTTGGGAAACAAAAAAAAAAGAAACAAACAAAAAAGCTAATTGGAGCTAAATAACGTGCCTTGTAGACCTTTTAATTATTTGCAAATTTTATTTGTAGGTTTTAATGTGCTTCATGTTTCTGCTTTGAGTCCCTGAAACTGAATAGCCACCATGAAGATAGCCACCATTTCAACACACTCGGTACTGTTTGACTTTATAGCTTACAGTTGAGGAAGAGGACGAGTTCCCTTTTGAGTCTGGTTCCTCGCAAGGTTTCTTCCTCATGTCATTTCAGCAGCAAGTCGTTGCTCATTATGGATCTGACTCTATATCCGGATTTTTGTAATGCTGCTATGTGGTAATGTCCATTGTTTAAAAAAAATCAATTCAATTGAACATGCATGTCTATTTGCCTATCTATCTGTTTTATTGCCAAGATTTTATCTTCAGTTATGTATAACATTCTAATCTAATTAAGAAATTAGCTATTCATGAAATAAATCATTTAGCTTGGAAACTTGGACAAGTACAAAATAAATAAATTAATGTGATATTTAACGCTGTAATTGTCTGGAAGCGTTACCAACATGGTGACGGAGTATGTAATATCACTGGAACCCATTCTGCTCGGTCAATAACTTTCGGCAGGTTTGTTGCACTGAAAATCCGAGCGCAAGAAGAAGGAAATGCAAGTACAAGAGTGCAGAACTGCAAACGAGCATTATTGATTTGACCGAAGCAAATCCATAAACAAGCAGAATAAACATGAGCGTGCACATGCATTTTTGCATCAGGGCAGAAGGAACTGTTGGTGAATGAGATGGGTTAGGGTCCCATCCCACATCAGACTAACCAGCAGATTCAAAAAAGAACATACCTGATCAATCATGTTACGGGCCTCGTCCACCTCTTTATCAGGTCCCTCTGTCTCAATGGTGTAAGTGCCAGCATCACTCAAGGTGTCCTCCTCTTCATGCCTGGAACCTTTAGGTGTCTTCTCATCTGTGCAACTGGTAGATGTGGATGTAAGTAGGGATTTTGAAGGTTCTAGCTGTTGGGAGGGTGATAAGACACGAGTCTGATCCATGGCTGAAGGTTGACACTGGGTAGAATTATCTGCTACCTCTGAGACCATGCTGGAAGCATTTGAGCGTGTAGAGGATGAAGACTTCTCGGACTTCGCAGTGGAACTGGGTTTTGACACCTTGAGAAACTCAGACACAAAATCCAGTGCCAGTCTGGACTTGCGACCCACGCTTCCAAATGGTCTTAAGGAAGCTGAGCGAGAAGAAAAGTTCGAATTACTGGCTAGAATATCACTCTTCTCTCTTCTCAGCAATCCGTCTCTCTGAGAACCATCGGAGCCTTTGAGAGGAATAGTAAACCGCTGAGTGGGTGTGTTCTGCACAGCTGAGGAGGTTAAACTCTCTCCAGATTGGACTGCTCCTTTTGTCTTCTCTGTTCTTCTTTTGAGGGCCACATGGGATTCCGCTGGAGACATGCTACTGGTAAAGGACTGAGAGCGACTCTTGCGTATGTCATCATCAAGGAAACTGATGACAAAAGCTTGCTGAGGGTCCTTTTTAGGCTGAGTTTGATAACGTGGTGTGGAGGTCATGGGAGGTTCCTCTCTCTCTGGTGGAGTGAAAACTTGTTGGGCGGACAACTCTCTTGAGAGGTCCTGAGGATTTGAGACAGGATCTTCAGAGTCGCTTTGTGTTCCGTCCTCATGATGGTGTCCATCTAACAAAGATAGCTGCATCAGCATGACAACAGGATATATATATATAGATATATATATATATATCCCCATGTGGGTCACTTGATTTACAGATGGGATCATGAGAGAAATTCACAATTTCCTCTTCTGTTTTATTCATTAATATTAGAACATGTACACAAAACTGTCAAATTCAATCAAACCACATCTAAATGAAGAGCGAGTGCTATTTTTCCCCCACTAACCTGTCACAACGCAATAGCATAGAAATTATGCAGTAGAAACACAAATTTCCACATCTATCCATCACCGCTAAATGAACTAGTATTGTATCTCCAATCACATACTTGTGTACTAATCTAGACAGTTGCTAAGTAACAACACTAACCGTTTCTTCTATCAGAGTTAGTGTTTGACTTGTACAATTATCAGTTATCTCTCAAGGAGCCTTCAAACATACAGAAAGGCTAGTCTTATGTACCAGTCTTCTGGATTTTCTAGCTTAGTAGATACTTTTGAATGTAAGCTCAAAGTTTTCAATCTGAGATGCGGCCCATGACATGGCGGAAAGCACATTCAAAGTTATGTATACTTGGTTACATTTTTAACAGAACATAATTTTATACTATATTACCCCTGTAATCTTTTAACCGTTTTCTTTGTGCAGGATGCGTGTCCCATTCAGAGTGTATGCCCATCTCACGCACAGCTATCCCAGGACAGGCTCCAGATTCACCACAACCCTGACCAAGATAAAGCGCTTACTGAAGTTGAATGAACGAACGAATGAAAAGGGATGTGTGACCAATTGTCAGTTTTCAGTTCTGTCTTATGACATGCAGGATAGTCACCCCAGGTGTTTCCGATGCCTTTATATTTACATAGCCAGGGTAGATGAAGTTATATATAGCCTAAGCTTTGTTAGTTGTGTATTTAATACAGAATATCACTTCTGTATTTTCAGGATTTTAGTCTGCATATTTGACTCTAAGGTAACAGGTAATGATGATGCATTTCCAGTGCACTCACTATGTGTTTTCAGAATTCAGTGAGGTATCTCCCTCACAGCTGCCCTGTACAGTACAGTATTTGAATAGTTAAAGTGATTTTAGACAGGGCCTGTGTGTTCACCTGACACACACACACTGACAGACACACACTCAATACATTGCCACCATTAAGGAAAGCAAATTTCCATAATTGCGTACAATCCTTCCATTTCAGCAGTTTTGATGCTTACCTTTCAGAGCATTTTTGTTTCTGGAAAGGTCACTCTTGGTGGTGTAAAGATCATCGGACCTGGAATTTCTTCCCATCATGCTTGTGTCAGTCTGCACCAGCCAATCAGCCACCTTGCTCTCTGATGACATCACCTCTGTCGGAGTGACAAGTGACTCCTTGCTGGGGTTCTTGCGTTGGCGGAAGGAGAATTTTGTAACATGGTCTTTGATTTTAATCTTTCCGGGAGTGCAGTCATCAAACTCAATGGTGAAGGAGGCGTGGCTCTGCACTACAGGGGGTGCAGGTGGTGCTTTATTGACTGTATCTTTTGTTGGGATCACCTGGACGTCTTGCTCTGAAGTTTTGGGCCTTGACTGCAATTCCTTGGCGGTAATTTCAAAGTAACTTGCATCCCTTCGACTGGAGTAAATGGTCTTTCCCTGATGTTCAGAGGAGGGTCCATTAAACTCTTGTCTGGAGTCTTCCTTCTGTTTCTCTGTGAAAAGACATTAGCGTATGAACTTCAATCTAAAAACTAGTCACACTGACCAACTAGAATATTTTATGTTGTAATCCAGGGCTGACTGGAATATAATCTGGAAGCGGTTGGTCACACAGATGTCGGTATAAACGTGTCCTGACTTTAATCTGTAGTTACCGGATTTATGAGAATATGGTTAAAAGTATGTGGACACCTAACCATCACCCTCATAGATGCTTACTGCACATCTCATTTCAGACTTTGTCCCCCTTTGCTGTTATATAACCTCCACTCTTCTAGGAAGGCTTTCCACTACATTTCTGAACACGGATGTGGGGATTTGATCATTCAGCCACAAGAGCATCAGTGAGGTCAGACACTGATGTCAGGCAAGGAAAACTGTAACGCTACAGCATGCAAAGACATTCTAGATTTAGTAAATGAAGGTGGAAACGCCGTTTTCTAAACCGCTTCCGCATGTATACCGACACTACCAGTCCACAGGTGTTTCCTTTGGCCATATAGTGCATCAGTGCAGAGGGTAATAATTCCAACAGCCTAAATTGTATTTTGTGGCCATATAATGTAATGTATAATAGTAATGCAGACCTGGTAAAAACATAAACTCCTGTTTCATAGTGTCAGTGTATGCACTACAGCTGTTTCCTGTACACTCTAACGCTGCTGAAATACATATGAGTACAGGATTAATCTATAGAACCAGAGAAGGCAGACTGCCTCAGAAGAAAACAATGCCCCTTAGATGGCTTAGACAGCTGCTAATCCATCATGAGACTGTTGCTGTTAAGAGAACAGTCCTTACTCAATAAGCCTTTCTTTTCACCCCAGAATTCCCCCTGTTTTTCTAGAGACTAGTTATTTCAGTGTAATGCACCAAAATGGACAGGACAGCAGTATTGCTACTGCTAACAGTGCTATTACAATGCCAAAGCTTTTTTGGATAGTTAGATAAGTTACAGACCTGCACTACTGTGATTGCTGCTTGATTCACTGGGCTCACCCTTGTTGTCTTCAACATCACCCCACCATGACGGCTGGCCATACAAAGGAGTGGGCTTGAAGACTGGCAGCTCTGTGAGGGACAGTTTCCTCTCTATTTTGTTTCTCGGTCCCTGTCTATATGTCTTTGGAATTTGTGCCTCCAATTTAGTCATTTTTGAAATCTGAATACCAACAGAGTTGGTGATTAAAAAACGAAGTTGCTTTCATCCAAAGAAACATAAATGTGGATTTGTGGAGGCATTAGTATGGAATAGTGGGACATTGACATGTGTATTTACACAAGCAGAGATAACTTTAACAAACAGCTAAACTATTTAAAAAAAAAAAAAAAAAAAAAAAAAACACTACAGCAAGTATACAGATGCTGCTCAGACCCACACTGCAATGGGTGAAATAATGATGTAGCCATGCTGAGTCGTCTAAAGCAGCATAACACTATGAAGCACGAATAAGAGGAACGTTTTACACAGACAAACAATGTCCGAGCACTCCACAGATGTAAATATCAACCAATTTAAAATACTCGTTTATTTCATTTTCCGCAAGCAGATACCGTAAAGTTTTTTTTAATGAACGCTGAGCTTGCACATGCCATTCATAACTGAATCTGGGTATGTACGCAATCCAGTGCTAGCACTTGGGCAGGGCTGGGCGACACCCGAGCGTGAGTCAGCACTGTGCCTCTTCCATATTCCACCGAAACTGCTGCAGCCTGGCAAGAGATACTAGAAGTAACTTTTGCCCGGCTTCAAGACCACAACATATCCTTTTATACTTGGATGTGAAATCATTGAGGTGGTTTCTGGTAAGCAACAAAAGTGGGTTCAGGTTTGAAGCCAAGATTAGACACTTGAGAAAGACAAGTCCTGCAATAAACTTTCTAAAACCCCAAAGGAATCTGTATGGCAGTCTGGGAGAACCCATGCAATGTCACTGTGGTGTCAAAAAAAAAAAAAAAAAAAGTCAGTCTGCATGAAGATGTTAAAAACACAACAGACATAATTGATTCAGTTTGTTAAAAGATCCTGGTTGTCAAAATGGCCACAATGCTCATGATAGCCTATAGTTTTCCAAACTTCATATATTAGAAATGGCAAAATTCCGTCATGTGAAGGGTTTTCCCAGACTGCCCACCGTGATCTCTTGAACGTTGGGGTAGTGATGTCCTGCACAGACTCCTGGAAGTTCACTACATATCTACTTGCCAGATCACTGGATATGTGTAGTATCGCTACAAACGTGTGTACATGTCTGTTTTTTCTAAACAGCTAGATTTAGTGAGAAGCAAAGAGAGTTCGAAATCTCATATACATTGACATCGATCGTCTGCGTCTTCTGATCGATTACACATAACGTGAATAGAAAACGGTTTGTAAACATACTCAACATTCCTCACGTTTATTAAAAAAAAAAAAAAAACACCTACGTGGAAGTACTTTGTAAAAACCTAAAATACAGAAAAAGAGGGCTAAATGTGTGCTATGAAAGCAGAATCTACACGACACTAAAATAGAAAACTGAAATGATGAAAGGATTAAGAGGAAGGAAGGATATGGTGGACTTGGGAGAAACAACTGCCATCACTGTGCACATAAGCTATACTCATTATAGACTCTCGATAGGAAAATACCCAATGCCCATTTTAGGGTTTTTCTTCCCGTCCAGTGCTAATGGGACAGGAAAAGCAATGTGGATCACAGAGGGAAAAAACAGCGACTCCAATACAATTCACAACTTACAACCCGCAAATTCATACGTTCTGGACTGCAGCCTCATACTTATTGCTCTGTCTGGTTTCAAAGCTAACGTAGGAACATTACATTCTCTATAGAACATTACATCCTGTACGGATGTACATCCTGTAAATTATAACCCAAGCTCTTATATGTTCACTATAAGGCCAAAGGTATGTGGACACCTAACCATAACACTCGTATGTGCTTGTTGAACATCCCATTTCAGATTTACTCTCCGTTTGCAGTTATAATAACCTCCACTCTTCTGGGAAGGCTTTCCACTAGGTTGTAGAGATGTTAAGTGAGGAGGCCTGCGGTGCAGTTGGCGTTTCAATTCATCTCAGAGGTGTTCAATGGGGTTGAGGTCAGGGCTCTGTTTAGGCCTCTCAAGTTCTTCCACTCCAACCTTGTTGAACAACATACTTTTGGCCATATGGTGCATCATAGTGTATCCATAAGATCTCTTAAAGTGAGCAGCATTCTCGAGAGTATGTAATATAACATCACTCACAAACACACCGGGTACGGAAATGACTGTATACAGAGTTCAAGGAAAGAAGACCTCACCCCGTTTGGAACACTGCCACTATGGACACTATAGACGAATTCCGTCGCACTAACAGGATCACAGACTCGAAGCTACATGCTTCAGTTTCACAGATTAACAGTAATCTTCTCATCAGGAAAACAGCCAGCAGTCACAAATCCAAATCCATTCCCATAGCAACTCCTTTAAAACACTGCTCCACTATTCCGCAATACACAGGAGTGTCACGTTCTCCTTCAGACCAGTCTTCTGCTGTCACCTTTCACAGACGGAGGGAGCAGAGAGCAGCCCACAGAGCTTCTTCCTGACAATCAGCCACATTCAAATAAACCTCAGGGTAACACCGCCTAGCAACCGGGCATGTGAAGCAGAGAAGCAAATCATTTACAATGAATTCATGAAGAATCGGATTAAGAATGGGCTGCCATTCAGTTCGGCAAAGATAACACAGTCTGGGAACACGAAAGCTCATCGTCAATTATACAGACCTCGGTTTTACCATTTTACACTTTTCCTACGACATTCAAATACATGTGCAAAATTATTATCATGTACACTTTAAAATATAATCAACTGATATTTGTATTGAGCAGAAAGTTTTGCATATGTAATTTACTTTTCCGCCCTGGTATTTTCTTAAGAATATCATCATCATCTGTCATAAATTTTAAGCACATGCCACTTGTACCAAGACTATTTAGATATTTAGTTGCCAGGACGGTAGCCTGGTAACAAAAATGGTTAAAGGCTTTTATTTAAAATGATATGGGTTACTTAAGAATAAAAAGTAATTAGCCTAACATGCTGGAGACGTCACGTTAACTAATAAACAAAGCGAGTTAGCTAACATTAGGACAGTGTTGCCTTGAAGTAGCTGGGTAGCTATGCTAATTTTGCTAAACTATTAGTATTTTATGCTGTTAGTGATTTTTATGCTAAAAGGGAAAAGGCTAAGGATGTAGTATGCCATGTAATCAGGTTTGTTGGAATGACTTGCATATCAATATTTATAATTAAAATGTGAGCTTTAATTTGGGAAACAGTTGAAATTCTTCTCCTATTAAACGATGTATGTGCGCTAGCAATGTCCCCCTATGACATCACAGGAATAGCAAAAAGACAACAGCATCCAACACTAGAATCACTAAGCACATCACATTTCATATTTCAATATGAACATGGTTAAAGTGGGTGGAGTTTCTGTAAGTACACAAAAAGCTGAACTGTGTGGCCATCGTCACCCGGGTGCAAACAAACACGGCGTGATTCCTGATGCATCATGAACATCTTGTAAACTATGATGATGTAATACTAGCCCACGCTGACACCCGCCTGATGATCAGGTCAGGGGCAAACGGAGGACACAGGTAAGGCAGAAGGTGTTACCCGTATTGGATCTGCGCTCGTTCTTTTCGTGTTTGGAGTGCGGCACGTCTGCGGCGCTGGTCTTCTCGTCCGCCTGCTCCGCCTTCCCGAGCTCGAGAGGATTTACACCCACCTGCAGCTGACTCGTGTACTTCTCGTGCTGACACCCAGGAAACACACAAAACAGCAAATTTAAGTGTGTAATTACATGGCATTGTGTTTCATAAGCTGGAAGCACACTCACACTCACACACGCACCTCGCTAAACGTGATCTAGAACTGCGCTAATTAACAAGACAGTGAACCGGATTGACGACTAGCCTGCGTTTAGCGAGTACAGACACTCACACGCTGGCACGTCAGGCACTCGCATACCTTAAGAGCCTCCTCTGGGACTTTGTGTTGACTCCGCTCCATGATGTAAACATGAGAATGTGAGCAGGGTTAAGATATTACACAGTCATATGAACTCCACAGCATGAGTCAGCAAAGTACAGCACTGAAGTATAGCAACAGACCAATAAATAAAGATAAAGAGCTTTTATCACTTTGACATTTATAGTGTCTATACCAGGACTTTTACAAAAAGCTGTCTCTTCTACAATTTTGTCCTGTGCAAACAGCATAAAATAAAATCTGTCTCATAAACAAGAAAGATGCTCCGCTTGCTGTTGCCTAAACAGAATTTCTTGCATGCTCAATCCTTTTTTTTTTTCTCCATTTAGTGTAGAAGCACATAAAGCTGCAGGAGCTTTTCTTAGCTTTCCACGGTAGAGGAATTCTGCCTGTACTGCTCTTGTGCTGAAAAGGATATCATATCCAAAGCGAACAACATCAGAGAGCTTCAGGGTGATGTAGGTCTGGTCAGGGATGCGGAGATCATTCACGAATGTCTACAGAGCAGGAAAGGGAAGGTCACACATGCACAAAGATGTTAAACAAACTTGCTTTGGGCCGTTTGCCAGAACTTTCATTCAAACCCAACGAAACTTGATTATGCCATGTTGTCATTTGTACTTTGTCTGGACAGCAGGCTTGTGCAATATAATAATTTATTCTTTTCTACACAATATTATACTGCCACAATATTATACTGCCACGATATCCAGGAACGTTTACTCTGAGTATGTTATATGAAAAAAAGCGGACTCAAGATTCTCACAGAAAATGGGCCTACACCGAAGTGTGACATCTAAAGCTTTATAAATATCGCTAATGCTAGTTTTCCTGTCTTTTCTATGCTACCATTTCTGCATGATTAAATCATTTATCACCATTTCTTAACATAAAACACAAGCAGAGGAAAATCTATATCGTGACCTATTTTACCTAGCTAACCTACTTTATCTGCTTCATCTATTAACTTCTAGTTTCTCCACCAAAGGCATTTTGTAAAATCTCTGATAAGGAAAGTATTCCACTTTGCTCATGTCTATTACACCCACTGTCGTTTTTCTGTACTGATCTGGATGCATTAAGGAAGTGAATAAATCAGTGCATGAATGTAATCACAGGGACTCGCTTGTCACTGATAGTCTGCGTGAATCTAGAGTGTGGGCTAGGAGGAAATCTTCTTCATACCATTCTGTATATGTTTACTTATGGCTGTTGTCACACTTTATTCTATTCCCTCAAAACCCAAAAGTAATCCACCTGAGGCAATTTGTTAACAGCAAATAAGAAAGAAAGAAAAAAAACTGAGCCTTATTGTTACATGATTTTTCACTGAAAGAGAGGGAGAGCTTACTGGCATAACAGTAATCATCACTAGCTAGTAGTTTAACTTGGCAACCAAACACACAACAAAATAACACAACAATCCATTTTAGGCTGTGCTGACATGCAGGAATCAGATCTATAACAGAAGGCGGTAATAACTTAATGAAGCCTTGGCGAGCGTGATGCATGCTTAGAAGTCGGGTGTGTAAGAATTGTTAGATTCCTCGGCACCTAGCCTTCGTTCCAGTGAAAGTTAAATCCTGTTCTGTTCGTTAAGTCGTTAATGACACTGTGCCAGTTAAATAAGGGCAGTCGGAGAGTAGCTGAGGAGAAAAAGCTCACTGTCCTAGTGCTGCAACGGTGCTTAATGACTTTCTTAACGTTCTGGGATGAGATCAACAGCACAGAAGTGTTACAGGTCCTTTCTACCGCGTCTGCTACAGAACACACACCCGATCGTCGATGCATCTCTGGTGAACGCCGGCATTCAAGCAATTGTTAAAAAACAAAAGGGGAAAAAATGCTTGCTATGTTTTATTCTTGGAAGCACAAATACCGAAGCAGCAAGTAGACTAGATTTAATCTTTAAAAAAATTTGTTTGTATTTAATATTACATATTTAATATACGTCAACAATCATTAAAAAGCATATGCATATATATCTCTAATTTTAGACTATATATCCATTGTTATGAAAATGTTCTTTTAAAAATGACTGAAAAATTATTTTGGCTTTAAATCTAAATCAAATTACATCTACTTCTTTATAAACGTGTAATCATTCATTGTTATTTACAAACAGGCAAGCAACCTGCGACGAAAACGACCCAAAAACCAGATGTTCCATTCCAAAACCAGCTCAGCATCAGCGCAAGGAAAGCTTCAAATGTTCGTTTTTCAGGTATCCTGTTATAACCTATTTGGCTCAGTCACTTCATTGTGCGCATGAACGAACAATCTGGCAACAAGCACAGACACTCCAGGCACCTACTTCAGTCAAACAGGACGCGGAAGAACATTCCACACACTTATTATATTAAAATCTCTAGCAACTGACCACTACCACCTACTAATCACTCACTAATCACTAATCAGTCAATCAACTTTAAGTAAGCCTTTAAAATAACAACAGTGGACAAATCGCTAGCACAGCAGCTCTAAGGACGAGCAGGTTCAACAACCAGAGAAAGGAAAAAAACCCTGCTCCTTACTGACTTTCACAAAATGAATTTGGAATTTATGTTTAAATGTAATGCGCTTCATGGTGGTGTGATGCACCCTGATGCTGTGTCTATACCGCACACTGCCAAATCCCACCACCCGCTGCACTACACACATCAGCCAAGGCGTCATTTGGCTGTAGAAAGAACAATTTTCCTAGCCAGATTAATTAGCATGCACGTATGATAGATTATGTGGAAACAAACCAGGGCAAAATAAACTGCAGGACACCTCACGGTTAAACATAGTGAGAGAAAATAAAAGAGACACTAGCCAGACCTGAATAATGTCTTTTATACGAATTGATGAGAATGCCACAGCTAATAATCAAACTGGTGGCCAACGTCTTGCTGACATTTTATCAAGAGCAAAAACACAATGTGCTACTAAAGAACCTTTATTTATGTTATTTATGCACTTAACTAAGCTAACTAGCTGGCCATACGTTAATACATTACACTAACTACCACTTTGTAGACTAGTAAATTAGGCTTCCAGCATGGCAAAATATGGAACTTGGCAAGTACACTGGCGTTTCCACTTGTTCGATGGGTTAGCTTATTAATTTATAAATTAGCATTTATCCACTCGTGAATAATAATCATATACACCTTCTAAAAATTCTAATAAAATGGATATAATATGGTGCAGGTGTAGGAAGTGGCGGCTTTTAAATAAGATGATCCACTCTGAACTCACCCCGTTCAGACTGCCCAGGTCTTTAACAAGGTGCTCGTCTGTGGTCGGGTCATAGTTGATCACAGCATGCTGTTTGTCCACACTACGAGACTGTTAAAAAAAAAACACACACACACACACACGGCTTAGTAACTTGCCATTCTCTATACATTATATGGCCAAATTTGTGTGACACCCAACCATCACACACACACATGTTCTTTTTTAAACATCCCAATCCAGATCGAGTCCCCTTCGCTATTATAATAACCTCCACTCTTCTGGGAAGGCTTTCCACTAGATTTTGGAGCGTGGCTGTGGGGATTTCTGTTCATTCAGCCACAAGAGCATTAAGTGAAGTCAGGCACTGATGTTGAGTGAGAAGTCCAGGTGTGCACTCAGAGTTCCAGTGAATCCCAAAAGGTGTTCAGTGTACAGGACACTCGAGTTCTTCCACTCCAACCTTGGCAAACCATGTGCTCCTGGAGCTCGCTTTGTGCACAGGGGCACTGTCCTGCTGGAACAGGTTTGGGATCCTTAGTTCCAGTGAAGGGAAATTAACATTTAAAATGACATTCTGGACAATCGTGTGCTTCCAGCTTTGTGGCAACACATTTGGGGAAGAACCATATTTGGGTGTGATGGTCAAGTGTCCACACACTTTGGTCATAGAGTGTACGCAGGGTGTGAACAGGCAGACTGAGGCCCGATGTCAACCAAGCAAAGTACTTCAGCAGATCGAACAGAGTAGTTGAGGAAAAAAAATAGCGTAGTAGAGCCGATACATTTATATATTATTTAAAAGGGGGGGAAAAAACTGTCCAAAGTTCAGCAACTCTAGATATATAAATAGAGATAGAAAGAAACGTTATTGATCCCAAGGTAAAATGCAGTGTTACAGCAGTGGTAAAGACAAACATCCACAGATAAACAGAACAAAAAGGAAAAAATCTAATGGAAAGCTATGGGGAGAAGGAGGGGACTTGTCTCTATACAAAAAAATAAGTGTAAACAAACTTGTAAACAAGGCACTTGGATATTGTGCAAGAAAGTTCAGCGACTCTGAACATGAACCAGTGCGGCGTCTGTAGCAGATCTTCCACTGCAATGCATCCAAGCACATGCATTTATTGAAATGATTTAGCTAAAGGCAGCTCATCAGCCCAAGGACAAGCTGCAGGGCTAGTGACATTACGCTAGCAAGGGGAGAGTTTTCACAAACTTTCAGAGGTTTTTCCATTTCATTTCCCCTCACTTGTCTAAGTGGCAAAATGACAACATGGCTTGTTTAAAGCAAACAAACAAGCAAACCGACAACAACAGAATGTTTATAGAAGAGTGGATATGAGTTTATTTCGCTACGTGTCGCAGTTATTTCACAGTGTTTGCGGCGCAGGTCAAAAATGGCAACACAGAACATCACTATGAAACAAAACGTAACCACTTCGAATGATCTTATTTATAGCTATAAATAAAGCGGTATGTGTTTTCACAATTCAGTCGTGTTAGTTGCTTATCTGGACATTTGTAAACAAGGATTTTTTGAACCTTTACAAATTTTAGTCAAATACACCAGTTATATGTATAATCATTCCATTATCTACGTATTGCAAATGCACAAACAGAGATTCAAACCTGCACGCAATTACACAAACAAAACACGAGACCAATTAGGAAAATCAGCAAAATAATTTCATTTCCTGTTGAAATTGCAACAAAGGGAATAAAGCATCAGCAAATGTCTAGAGGAAAGCACGTTTACAGACACGCTTTTATTTGCGTTATCTTTTGTAGTCTTATCTTGCACACATCAGGGGGAAGCTGTGCTCTGAAGCCAAACTCATTTGCAGCCTCATTAGAGCTCATCAGAGACGCCTCTGTGAGCTTGTGGCCAAAGCCAGAGAAGAACTCGGAGCTCTGAAACATCCTCAACCTTCTGCTTACTGTGTCCCCCGTATTGTCCTGCACTTTAAAAAGCAGAACAAGGCAATGAATAGAAGCTTTTTGGCATTTAACGCTGCCCTATATTGAAATGAGTTTCCACTGAACAGTAACGAGTTGCTCGCGTTATATTTAAAAAAATGAAACCAAGATAAATCGTGCCAGATCTTTTTCCACCTTTAATGTGGTGTAGCAACCGACAAAATTTAAGTTAAAAAACTAGAAATATTTCAGGAAAAACAGAGAAAGGAAAAAAAAACTCACAATAACTTGACTAATACTTTGTTGAAGCGTCATTGGCTTGTAATACAGCTGTCAGTCTTTCTGGGTAAAAGTCTAACATCTTCATTTGGCAATTTTATTCCACTCTTCGTTT
>CM074954.1:18576033-18588533 GCA_037577455.1 Pangasius macronema
TGTGTGTGTGTGTGTGTGTGTGTGTGTGTGTGTGTGTGCACTTGGATGGGTTAAATGCAGAGCACAGATTCTGAGTAGAGGTCACCATACTTGGCCACACGTCACTTCACTTCTTTAATATCGCTTCTATTATGTCCACTATAAACAATCATTCCCTAACCAGCTCCTTTTTTTTGTCTCGCTTCAAGTTAATAAAGACAAAGAGAAACTGGAAAGTACAAAGTCCTCTGTCCTCTGACTGTTACACAGCACTGACACCCAAATCTCCTTCCAGAAAGCTTCACTGTATCAACGACTGTGCATTTTTGTTTGCTAAACAACACCGTGATTTTTATCCATAACCTAAGATTATGCAGTTCATCTGGCATACAAGTGGATAAAGCATTACTATAGGAAAGATAACATATTAGAACAAGCACATTAATATAAACATATATTTGTTTATCTGACATGTTCCCAAGCTCAGTCATGGAGTATCTCCTTGTCCTGTATGTTTGAATGCTTTCCCTGCTCTAATACACCCGACTCGGCTAATGACCAGCCGCTTCTGAGTGGAAGTGGGTGTGTTAGAGCAGGAAGGATACTAAGCTGTACAGGACCAGGCCTGGGAGCCGGTGGTTTAACTCGCTGTGGGCTGATAAACCAGAGGAACTTCTCACTTTCCAGCAGGGGGCGGAGCTCGCTCAGTGAAATCTCTGTCCTTCATGGGCTTTTCTAATTCCTATCCCTCTGAACAAAAGCTGATTCACTTCCATGTGTGAATCTAAAACTCTGAAGTTCTAAAGCGCAGGCACAGTTTATTATTCAATAAGCAGATATACTGTATATACAAAAAGGACAGTTTGTGCTTGCTCAAAACTATAACTGAAAGAGAAGGAATTTACTGCAGCTAAAAATCTGTTTAACGAATCTTCAACCCTGAAAGCTCAAACACCAAAATCTCTACCATGGTGATATCCCTGAGATGTGAAATGTCTGGCAGAACAGCAGAGTGAATGCTATTGTCTCAGTGTACATTCATTCATTCATTCATTCATCCATTCATTCATCCATCTTCAGCAACAGCTTTATCCTTGTCAGGGTCGCAGTGGGTCCCAAGCCTTGAGGCAGGTATACACTCTGGATGGAAGAGCACCATGTACACACATTCACACACACATTCACACCTATCCCGTCAAATCACATCGGTGAGGTGGATAACTCTTCACCCTCCTTTGGTCTCCTGGACCTCCTTTGGGTACGTCTGTTGGAGAGAACACCAAAAACTCCACATAGACAGTAAGCCAAGCTCAAGATCAAACCGGGAACCCCTGGATCTGTGAGGTGGCATCGCTATCCACTGCTCCACTCTGCTGCCTCCCCAAGTGCACTTGCAGCTTCACATATTGTTAAGATAAATACCTTCTCCCGGTGGTGTGATAGTGATGGTCTGTGCAGTGAACTCCTCATCAAAATATCTCGTGTCTGTTTCTGAGGTAACCTGGGGCTTAAACGGAGGGATCAGCTGACAGGACAGCAGAGACAGAGAGAGAAAGAGAGAGAAAGAGGGAGAGAATAAATACTTTTTAGACCAATGCTAAAATTGTTTGCGTCTACTGTTATCACTTCACTAAGAAATCTTTCATGTTGCACTGGAAAATTCTTGTTGATAAAACACTCCACAGCTGCCATCTGCAGTGTGAAAAATACAGGGATTGGTTTAGCTTTAAGCAAAGGATTAGCATAAGCCCAACCCTTGTTTACAGTGTGAGCAACAGCTGAGGGTGTGTTCACACTGAATCCATGTCTGAAGGTGTTGTGTTTCACCTTAACATCGTAACACTCCATGATGAAAGAAATGATCTAGTCTTATTAAAAGTCGTATTACGCTACATGGAGATGTACAGGATAAGAACATCTGTCATTTTTCTTTCTTTTACCTTCTTCTCATAAACATCTTGCCACACGATTCCAGCGAAAAACTTGTGCTGCATGATTTCTTTCGCATCATCAGGCCCACCTCCTAACCTAAAGGACAAGCATTAAAGGAATAGTTCAGTCAATGCATGAAATGTTGCCAGTGCTTTTTCTGCATCAAATGTTACTACTGATTTTTTTTGCTATAAAACTTCACACCTACCTGCTGGACATCTCACTGACAACATGTAAACATACCATACCTAGTCTTCTACATAGAATAACGTTATTAAATACCAAAGGCATCATTACACACGCTAAATATCCGAGACATTTTTCTGACTTTAAGAGAGCGTGAGCAACAGAAGAAGCTGCGCACCGCTGTTTGGGATCTTTCTTGAGAAGGCCAGAGAGCAGTGATTTAGCCTCAGGGGCGAGTGTACGTGGAAAACGGATGTCCTCCATTAGGATGAGCTCAAACAGGCGCTCGTGGTCCTGGTTATAGAAAGGCAGGCGGCCGCACATCATCTCGTACATGACCACGCCCAGGCCCCACCAGTCTACAGCACGGCCGTAATCGTTGTCCTCCAGCACCTGCAACACATCACACATTACTGAATATCATGGCTACTAGATACATGCCAAAGTATTAGCATGTGTGCAATTTAATATGTAGCACCACCGAGATCCTACACCAAAAGCCTACACCATGCTAATTCCATCATCTGACCACACACAGTTAATAGAAAAGATGTAATTCAAACCTGCAATTAAAAGCATTGCTTGTGCCACTTGGTGGCGCTGTAATATATTAAACTCAACCCCTTGCAATTCATTGACATTAACACACATTTCAGACTCCTCTTCTCTACAATCTCCACCACACAACTGTAAACCAACCATATACACAGTCGTAAAACCGCTGAAAAGTGAATATTATTCTTTACTCTGGTCATTATATTATTAGGATCATGGACCTTACTCCTACACGGATACATAAGACACTGCCTCTGGCTGGACACAGCGAGTCACGAGTCTAAATGAACAGCGGGGACATCACTGAGCAGTGTTCTCTGGCTCTGCGTCATTAACACACACAGGTTTTCCAAAAAAAAAACCAGACGTGAAAGAAACAACACTTCGTCACGATGTAGCATCATTACAAAACACACACGCCAGTTAAGATAAGAAGATATATTCTCGTGGTTTGATTTAATTTGGGTGGCCCCTGTCCAGGTCTTGGGGTGCTTGTGGTCAGGCAGAGCTCCCAGCTGGCATCAGGGGCTGGAGATAGCATTTCTCACAGGAGCCCAGAACAGTGTGTCAGCACACTCACTGACTGCAGTTACCAAACAGATGTAGTTTAGGCTGGGCAGGACTGGTAGCACTGAGTAGAGTTTAACCGTGTTGCTTGGTCTCAGGAAAGCTGGTCATCTTAGGCTGAGCTCTTAAACTGATTATGTGTGTATATGAGAATATTCAGCCCCACGTACAAAACGCAACATCTGCCGTAGATAAGTGCCTATTTTGCACTTTTCTTATGCGTATAGCTGCTTTTCCAGATTTCCAGAAGTAGAACTGAACTGCCAAGTCCATCTCTCGAGTCACTCATTACAAACAGGTATAAAACACGACAGAACTGATAACAGGAATGTAACCAGGGGACAAAAACGGAACCCGGAAACAAATGATTGTTTTATAGTATTTCGCTTGGTACAAAAACCGCAAATCAGGAAACCACAAATCTGGAACAGAAACGTTAATGTGAAATCTCTGTTAATGGCTAATGTTTTTTTCCCCATTCCATGTAGTCCACTAGCTTATTGTTTTATGTCTTACCTCCAAAGTACTAAATGTTTTGGCATCAACATCACATCTCGCAAGATTTTATTCAGTGTATGATTTTACCCATGCTGTGCAACATACAGTATAGTGGCGACTCTTCCACAGGGCATAAAGTCCTCACTCAACTCCATACATTTTACATTTCGCTGAAATACTAATTACCTCTTTTGAGTGATCGACAATTAAAAGCCAAGGTTCCACGGATTTGCTCATCTTTCTAGATGTTGTGCAAATGAGGAGACAGCGGGGCAGCAGCTTCATAAAGTTATGCAACAAGGGCTGATAGAGGCCCACAGGGGCATTAATCACACTGCCCCATGCTTGCTCTTTTATTAACTTTTTCTTTTGAGGAAGAGCAGCCCACAGTACAGGGTTACCAGGTTCGCACTTTTTATGCAAACTTTGGATAGTTTAATTTATAAGACGTCGACAGTTGTAGAACAAAATGTCGTTTATTAGTTTTAATTTAGATTGTGTAAAGACGTTTGTTTCACAAAGTGTAAGTGCACACAGTGTGTCTATGACTTACAGAACCATCTTTGCACCAATACTGCAAAGACTGGGAGAGGGACAGGGGGACAGTGGCGTGGACCACAGTGACCTCCTTTCCCCACACAAAGGGCATTTAACAATGTCTACATGCTTTGGGCTAGTTTCAGGCCATCTGTGTGGTCTTTAGTTACATCAACCCTACCTTTAAAACGACTTTGGAAAAGTTTGGTCCAATTATAGTCCATTGGGAAACAAGTAGAGCATCACAGGACACACACCTGTTGTATTAAACACAGTTAAACAAAGCTACATCTAAAACCTGGATCACTGTATGCTGCTGACTCTCGACTACTTATTACGGGCTTACTCTAAAAATTCCCTTGTCAGCAGCCTATAGCGTAAGTCAAGTGTGATAGCCTCTCAAACTTTATTTTGGTTGAGGCAATGTCGTCATTAATGTCCTGGCGCGCTAAAATCTACGGTCACGAGCCACTGAATTCAATTACACTTACTGTAAATGTTTTCTCAGCATAAAACTTTGATATGTTTGTAGCTTAGCCAGCTACCCAGTGATCCCGATCGTACATCGGTCGATCGTACGGATACGTAAAGATTCGTCCCTTACACGATTGAGATGACTATTACAGCAACACTGCTTTTGGATTTATTTTTAATAACTTCCTGTGGCAAATTATTATGAGTTACACGCTGGAGCATAAATAGTAAAAGCCCATAGCCTGTGTGTGTGTGTGTGTGTGTGTATTGATAAGGACACGTGTACAAACACAGCTGCCGAGTCCAACAGCTTTCCAAACCTGGGGAAAATAATATAATCCGGACGTGTGTCGGGTACACTTTCTAAAAGGTAAAACAAGCTTTGCGTAATCCTTTCAATTGAGTTAGAATAGAAACATTACAATATATTAAAATATCGTTTCTGCTCAGAGCAAACCGACTTTCATTCCATTCCTGAGCCTTGACTTTGACCACACAAAACAATTATACAATAAAATGCTGTCACAAATGTGATTTGGACATGAAGCCATGTATTTAACACCAGACTGGAACTTTGTGTATTCAGTAACTCGAAGGAAGAATGAAAAAGGAAGCGTACTGGTTAGAACACAAAGCGAACATTGTGTTACTATGAGCTACTCCAAAATATGTTCAAAGATCTTAGTATCACTTTTAATCTTGGACACAAAGTAGTCCATTTATACAGGAAACTAAAAATTAAAAACTGTATTCAGAAGTAAGCGTACAAAGTGTGCAGGTCTGTTTCTCTCTGCTGCAGACCGACACCCTGCAGCTCGCATAGTGAAGATGGGGATCGTGCTCTCTGAGGGTTGTACTTGAACTCCCTACATACTGGGAGTACATATTACAATTCTAATCAATACTCCTGAGAGAAGATGTCCCCACATTGGGATTATTAGTTGAAATATTCTGGTTGGGGATAAGTTAGAGTGGTGGCGGTTCAACAGGTTTGTCAGCCTGATAGTTTAAGGCTAGTGTAAGCACCAGTTATTCGTAAAACACCTATTCTTTTATGAACTTTTATAGCTCTGTCGGTGTTTCTTCAAAACACTCAGGAAGCATTTTTTACTACTCAGGGAGAAACCTAAAGCAGTGGTTCTCAAAGTGTAGACCACGAAGCACAGCCAGGAGGTCTGTAATTTCTTTCATTTAATCAGCCTTTTGACTGGTCAGTATAATTAAATGCAGTTAATCCAAACCTCAACAGTAGGCTTGGACATAATGTTACATCGGTGGAAAGTTCAGGAATGGAAAGCTCTACAGTTCCAATAAACAGCCAAAATATTACTGTACACATTTAAATAATGTACATGAGCTAAATCTGTATCGAGTGGGTTTGTGGAAGGTATTGCACAGTTAAGCCCCTGGCTGCAAAACAGTTTGAGAACCACTGCATTAAAGATGCAGTCTGTCATTTTTACAGCCCTCTGCTGTTTGCTTGTCCAATTTCAATGACACTAGCATGCGTAGATTCCTCGTGTATTACCGTTTAAGAACAAACAGTCAGTTCACTTGAGTAAAGTCCAGATGACGTACCGTTGCAACAATTGACGGTGAAAAGAGTACAATAGAAACTTTATTTTTTTATTAATCTAGTTTTAGAAATACTTTTAAACAATCTTTCAAGCCTCAACTTTAAGAGATAAGTGTTTGAAATAATTACAAAGGCATTTATATAATAATTCCCATTATGAAGGGACTGGGAGGGTGCATACATTTCTGGTGCCCCACTGTATAGTAATTTACATGGCAGTCTGCTGGGTCATATGCCTATAGTGAGGATTTTTGCCCTAGTGCGTGTATATCGCAGCAGTGTGTAGAGTCCACGGTTGAGTGAGCAGGTCAGGGTGAACGCTGTGCCCTCAGTGGGGGAGACTAAGCCCATGGTGGTAAGGTGAAGCCAGCGTGCTGCTTGGATTACTAACTGCTCTCTATTTCCAGCGCCGCTGTCGTGTGACTCACAGAGAGGCAGAGACAGACAGCTGGGCCTGCAGCTGCCCCTTATATGTAGAAAAGTGGCACAGCTGTGGAGCTGCCAGGAGTCCAGGAGCCAAAGCCTGTCCCTCACACACACAAGCACAGACTGCACCAAGCTTACATGGTTACAGAAATGCCCCCCAGGGAGGCTTGAAGGCTTCCTCAGAAGCACTGTGTGCACATACACACAAGGGCCACCTATTTTCTTCCACCTGTCATCACACACATCACACAATGACACACACACACGCACAGTCATTGCACTACAGTATCCCCCCTGAACCCCCTGCTAAGGCCTTCTCCTCTTGTGAGCAGACTTTGAACTCCCTCTCCCCTTCATGGTCCTCTTAGTTTCTAAAAATGTCTCCAAACGTAAAGCTTTAATAATGCTCTGCTGAACAAACCCCAAACCATTCTTCTCATCACTTAGGTATGAGTATTACACTTAGAGGTATCATCCAGCAGTGTTTATGCGGGGCCACACAGCTCAGAGCTTATATGTGGATTAACACTGCATAACACTGTTAAACATACGCAGCTAGACGTGTGTTTTAATTTGTTCGCTATGAATCCAGATCCATAAGCAAGTTCACTGGGAATGCAAACTGAAAGAAGTGAATCACGAAATGTATCTCATGTTCACAACAGCAAGCGACAAAGCAACAGGAGACCTACGTACATATTCTACGTAACCGTGTGACGCAGATCCGCGATTTCACTGACCGAGGCAAACGAAAAAGCAAAGGTGCGACAAGAACCGTTGGAACTCAGATTTCCTCTATTCTATGGAAATTATGTATGACGCTGTAAAGAGAAAACCCAAACGCCTGGCTTGAATTAATCCTCTGACCAATCCTATTGCACTTGCGGTCCAACGTTCCTTCTGCTCCCCACCCACAAGATTAGTTCCTCCCTGCAGTAGGAAGTTCCCATTTACTCTCTGACATGCAAAAATGGAAGAAAAACGTATAACCGTGATTTCGTCTTTTCCTGTTGTGTATGACCTGTCATTAAATGTTTGAGACATTATAAGGAAAAGTAAAGCTTGGAAAGAAGTCGCGTTGCTGATGCCTCTGAAAGTGAATTCTGCTTCATAACATGCAAATCAAACTCGAAGACATTTGGTGGAAAAAAGAAAAAAAGAAAGTAGTGTGTGTAAATCATATATAGGGTATATATTTTGGCTACTATCAGTTCTCACAGGGAGAAAAGAGAAAGGAAAACAAACAGGAAAAAAACACTGGACAGTGCACCCCCAAACTGAAGGACCCAGTACAAACCAGTGATATACCGCATTATATACACATACACATTTATGGTGCTATTAATAATAATAATAATAATAATAATAATATCATCATCATCGTAAGGGGTCCCTCAGTTTGCACAGATATGATTTCGCCTAATTAAACCAGTAGCATTATGATTACACTGTTTTCTGTTCAGGTCTGGATGTTTATTGTATATTTGAGTGCTGATGTCCTGCAGGTTCCTGATTCTGATTCTCTATAAGCAAACACCCAGTGAAAGAAGGTCTCTGAGTGTATCCCGAGTGATCATTTCTCTCTCTCTCTCTCTCTCGCCAGGCGGAATATTCCCAGACGGAAAGGCATTCCATAGCCCTGCGCCCAAACAACAAGCTCATTGTTTATGGCAGAACAACCTGTAACACAGCCCACCGGAGAGGTCGCACCGTTTCCACAGCAATACCCCCCCACACACACACACCCCCCCGCAACAGGTCTCGAAAAACGGGGCAGCGTTGTCATGTCAACCTGAGGAGAAAGAGGTGAGAGGGCAAAATACAGGATAAAAGAATGCCAGCTCTATTTAGGTAAGGGGTCTCAGGACAGCTTTTAAGGGTGCTTGAAAGGATTTATTAGAGAAACAGAGGGTGAGATAAATCATGTAGAGGTCTACATTAGCACAGGTGGCCCAACTACAGGAGCTAAAACGCTGAGTACACAGTCACGCAGTAATAACGGCATTGCTATCCACCATTCCCGAAATCCTGGTTACTTCAATGCCAAAAATTACAACCATTTCCCTCAGTTGATCCTTCTTTATGATTCATTACATCTCCAAATAAGCACTACGTTTTAGATCCTAAAAACTATTTATCAGTCGTTAAAACTATGGCGGTGATGTAGCATGCCTAACTACGTCAGAAGGTGGGTATGTGTCAGCTGAGGGGCGAGGGTGCTCTCAGTAATAGGCAGTCCATTCAGCCGGCATGGAAGCTCACATGCCATGCTGATCTCCCAGTAAATACCAAACCGAGGCAACTGTGTCAATAGGCACCCTTCACCCGGAAAACATTCCTCATGCTGGTGGCAGGCTCAGACACACACACACACACGCACACACACGCACACACACGCACACACACGCACGCAATGCCCTATCACGTTACTGTTTAAGTGCCATATGTTATACCTGCACGTAACGGTGAGAGCCACACCCCAACACTATCACAATGTGTGTATCGACACAGCTGCTCTCCACCTCAGCTTTCCTGGCAGAGTTAATCATTTACACTTAAAGGGACAAGAATGCAAACACACAGAACTGATGTCCTTACATACAACCTGTGCTGGAATACTGCTTTGGAAAAAATAATAATAAATAAGAATTCCGTTTAAATTGTGTGAACCAGAAAGCATCCGATAGTCTCATCTCGGTAAATCTGAAACGTGTGTTTGTGTTTGTGTGTGCACGCGCATGCGCGGTTACCTCAGGAGCCAGATATTCAGGGGTGCCGCAGAAGGTCTTCATAGTGGCTCCGTCCGTTATGCCCTCTTTACAAAGCCCAAAGTCGGTGATCTTTATATGGCCGTCTTTGTCCAGCATCAGATTTTCCAGCTAAGGAAGCAGAACAAGAAAGAAGCAAGAGATGTATGAGGCAGAGTGAGAGTCCGTGTATCAGGCCTGAAAACGAGGGTTTCACAGGTCCATGTTCACTACATTATGGTGGGGTTATGTCAGAAATGTAATGCCAACATACTCTGAAGCTTTATAAGACATGATCTGGGTGATGTCACAGAAATATACTGGAAATAAATCTAGCCCGTTTCCAGCACAGCACCAAAAACAGAAAAAACAGGATTTTCAACATTTAGAATCTCACGATAATTTTGTCACCCGGGACGAATACCTTTTTTTCTTGTAACTCGTTTTTAGTTGATTCATTGTGCTTTTTTTCTTGCAACAAAACACAAACATCCATTCATCCATCATCATATTTAACCGAGTTAAACTCAACACAACTTTAAATCTGCAGCTGATCAGGAAGGAACAGTGAGCACCTCTGGCCCACCAGAGGTAGTGTGTAAGCACTTCGTGTGTGTGTGTGTGTGTGTGTGTGTGTGTGTGTGTGTGTGTTGCAGGGGTTTAATATCAGCATGTCCTCTCTCTTTCTCTGGGGCTACTAAAAGTCACCTGGCAGCTGTAGCTCACACGTGGCCAGAGGCTCAGGCACACCAGTCAGCACAAACTGCCCCATCCTGCTACCCTGGCAATTTCAGAGGAACCTTAGCACATCCCGAGCACAGCTTAAAGAGAGAGAGAGAGAGGGGGAGAAGGACAGAGGAGGAGAAAACGAGAAATTACAGGGAGAGAGAGAGAGAGAGAGAGAGAGAGAGAGAGAGTAAGAAATAGGTATGAGAGAGAGATATTAAGAGAGAGAGACAGAAAGTGAAAGTGTGTGTCTGTGTGTGTGTGTGTGTGTGTGTGTGTGGGTGTGTAAGGGGAGTTTGAGGCCTGTTGGCCTGCTTAGTTTCAGTAGTTGATGCACATGATCTCCATCAGTTTCTCGTAAAAGAGCTGATATCCGAGGTGGGGGAATGTTATTTTAGTGCTCTGCTAATGTGCAAATGCATGAAGCACATGAAGGTTGACATAACTGCTCTGTTGCTATTTAAGGAAATATGATTCTAAATAGTTTATGGGAGTTTCATATCTGTCTGTGTGTGTGTGTGTGTGTGTGTGTGTGTGTGTGTGTGTGTGTACATGTTGTATCTTGGTGGGGGTATATTGGACAGTTCGGACCTTACAGGGACATTTGGCTGGTCTCCATGAGCAAAAACTGCAGGTTTTTTATTTAAAACACTAAAAGAGCAAAATGTTTCTGGGATGAAGGTTGGAGTTAAATGTAGGTTTAACCACAGCATTAATTAGCTGCATTAAATAATTAGGTCAGTGAAAGGTCCTCACAAGGACAGTGTGTGTGTGTGTGTGTGTGTGTGTGTGTGTGTGTGTGTGTGTGTGTGTGTGTATACACCACTAGGGGAACTCCAAACTCAGTTCTAGAAGACAAATGAAGCTTTCTTTTAGCATTAATTTCTATCAGTAATTAAAGCATTCAGTCTGAAAACCTGTTCACCTTCAGGTCGCGGTAAACCACGTTCCGCTCCAAGTGCAGATAGTCCAGTGCAGAAACGATTTCTGCTCCATAGAACCGTGCCCGATCCTCGGAGAATACCCGGTCCCGTGACAAGTGGAAGAAAAGCTATTGGGAGGAAAAGGGTTGTATATTTAGTGCCTTCAGCCACAAAGACCACTTCACCTAACTAACTCAATTAGTTCAACCCCCATCCCGCACTCACCTCTCCTCCATTCGCGTACTCCATGACGAAGCACAAGCGGTCGTGTGTTTGGAACGAGTATTTCAGCCCCTTAAAAGCGAATAGATTCAACACAAATCCTTAGACAAAAAGCTTAAACAGCGGGACATTTAAAGGTCAATACTAATTCCTAAATGATCATATATCATGATATCTAGCAACAGTTTTAAACATTCTTAAATACAAAACAATAACAAGTACATACATTTGTATTTTAAACCACATGTAACAACGGGCCTCATTGATCAACCTTTTATGTGTGTAAATGCTTTTTGACCAAACGATTTTCTTCATATTCTTGTGTACATGTTGATAAAAGTCAGTCTCCTGTAAATTGCTAAGTGCGTTCATGTCACACATGATTTAGTGATGTCAACAAATCTCCATATAAGGCAACGCTCCTAGTGCTTAAAATGACAAAACAGCAATTAAACAGTGAAACAGCGCCTCCTAAGCTCATTATGCGTAAACTCCAGTAATGCAGCTCAGCCATCGCAGCTTGAGGGCTAGCACAGACACGAACTCTACCTCCTTTTACAGCTTGTTTTTAAGTCATAATTGAATGGCTAGTCTTATTTATCCTAATTTATGGATTTGTTTTGGTATGTTTTCACAAAATGAACACTAAATTCACATGTCCAGTTAAATTAAGTAAGCAATAACTCGATATACAACTTGAAGTCTATCAGGTCACAGTAATGAGTCTCCATACATCTAAATTTAAACAAATGCAGGTGCTTTCGTTGGATAGGAAGACTTTCCTGAACTGGATTTACATGAATAAAACATTTCTTTTCTCAACGCTCCTGCAAACAATTTACAATTAGATTCTTTCATTTCCAGCTTGATAGATGAAGCCCATTGTTCGTCCGTAAAGTTGATGACAGAGGTCTGGAGCCGTTCAGAGAATCAACTGCTTTCATCCCAATACCAAATCCAGCAGCAGCAACTGAGTCTGACACTGAATGTAAAGTTTTTTTCCTCTGCGGTGAAACTCAATTTTTGGCAGGGCCACTCAAACATCTGGTAAATTTCCCTCCCATCCCCCAAAACATACAGTAACACCATTTAACAGTACAAACTATACACACACAACACAATACAGGTATTTCACAAAAGGGCTAAACCTCT
>CM074954.1:18593533-18600258 GCA_037577455.1 Pangasius macronema
CGTAAACGACTCTATACCTATACACTACCTACCTATACAGTGTGTACACGTCACCCTATACAGTGTGTACACATCACCCTATACAGTGTGTACACATCACCCTATACAGTGTGCACGCATCACCCTATACAGTGTGCACACATCACCCTATACACTGTGTACGCATCACCCTATACACTGTGTACGCATCACCCTATACACTGTGTACGCATCACCCTATACACTGTGTATGCATCACCCTATACAGTGTGTACGCATTACACTGGGTTCAAACTAAGTAATGAGTTCAAAGTAATGAGTCATGGAGATGCCCAGAAATCGACACCTTTTTGTTCTCTGTGCTTACACTGAAGAGTCCAGCAGAGTCAGAAAACTGTACCTCAGCAGTTAAATAGCGAACACTCATGTCTTTTTTAGCAATGAAACAAAAATAAGCAGTGGCAACTAAACAAAAAAATCATGACTTGTGCTTTTTGAAGTAACAAAGCACAATGGCAGTGGAACACAGTCGCATCAGGAGCCATATGTGGAAGAGGAAGCTGTAGCACAGAGCCATTTGTGGCAGGAGAGGAGAGGAGGGGGGGGAGAGCGACATAAGAGGCCTGTCGAGGAGATGGAGGACTTGAGTGGAGGCCACCACTGCGCTCCAGCAGGGCTCATCAACAGCCCAGAATGCTTTGCACCGTGTCATCGGTGTACACCAACATCATTGCTGTTACACGACTGACTGCATCTGACGCCAGGGACGACTGCTGCTGATGCTGCTGCTGCTTTAGAGCAGAGCCGAGATAAATAATGAGAATAAGGCACTTAATAACCGTTATAACTCACGAGTGTCAGGGTGGAAGCATTTCCTTTAACAAACAATATGGCTGTCTAATTAGCCTGTTCAATCATTCAAGCGGCTTTTGGCAGCGATGGAGGGGTGATGCTCGGCTGAGTTCAGAAGGGGAAAGTGAGAGAGAAAGAAGTGTTGGAACTGTTAGAACAGACTTTAAACTCAAGTCCTGCAGTTCTTGGGGTCAGTCCGAGTGTGTGTATATCCACCTATTAAAGCATGTAAGTCATAGCTTTTGCCAGGGACACCACCTCTATGACTGAGGTGAAGAGCGTTACTCAAACACAAAAAAAAGGCACATGCAAGACTCTTGATCTCAAGTAAGTTTAAAACTTTTCCCACTAACAGCAGAGTGAGATACTCACGTGCCACAGAGAAGTTATTGAGCGGCGTCTCTAGCTGGTCCACGTCCTGGGGCCTCTCCTTATAACCAATAAACGTACCGTCATTCTTCAGCAGGAAATACCTCGGCCTCCACGTCTTAATGTACTCTCCTGTGGAGCAGTGAGGAAGAGAGAACAGTTTAGTTTCAAATAAAGTCATCTTGTTATATTACTGCATGGTACTCAGCAAGTTTATGCCAAATTCCTCCATGGCTATTCTAAAAGACCACTGCAGACTAGGACTGTTACTGAGTATGAGCAGACAGTTACCTCACCAGTGACTACCTGAGCAAGTTCCTTATTCCAGTGGTTCTCATCCCTTTTGTTTCCGGCTACGTCTCCCCAGAATTCTGCAACCCCATCCCTCTGGACTCACCCCGAATCATACGAGAGCAACCTCTGCTTCACAGGGGACATGACTACACTGAAAACCCTGTAGCTGCAAACCCATTACACTGCCTAAACTAAACAACTACTCCTGGCTTAATCAATGCACATTACCTAGCTAGTTAGAATGCACACACACACACACACACACACACACACACACACAGTGTATATACAGTATATAATTTTTTTGTGAAAAAGCAGTTTTCCACATGGACCAAACAAATGTCCCTACATCGTCAAAAATGTCAGATATTCCAACCTTTGTGGACACACACACACACACACACACACACACACACACACACACACACCTGCTTGTGCTGTTAGCATGAAAATACAAAAACAGACCTCCCTTTTCACACCTCACACCTAAAACCCTCTACCCTTTAGCAGTGAACCTTTATTTCTGCTGAAAACCAGGAGACAGTGCGCCAGATGTTGCACAATTATTTAAAAAAAAAAAAAAAAAAAGCTTACGCGTTAGGAAAAAAAGCCGAACTGAAGCATCTGCAATGTCTTGGTGAGAAACTGAGAGTGAGTAAAAAGTTGGAATGGAATAGTTTCCAGGACAGAGAATCTGAATTCATTTTTAATTACGGCAGAGTGGTATTAACCCCATGCAGAGGCTGAGCAAGCTGTCCTTAATTGGCCCATTTACTCCTGGCGCTTCAGTTCTGAGCCGTGCAGAATCAGTCAGCAGTCAGAGCTGCCAGCGCAAACTGCTGCCTCTCTGCCATCCACTGAGCCCTGATCTGTTCCCACTGTGACAGACCTGTCAGAGAACTGAACACACACCCAAGCCCGAACTCGCGCACTGAAGCGCCGTCACATTCATCCTCCCTGTCAGTAGAACATCACCCTTCTCTCCGTCTCAGTCAGACTGTATGCTACAGATGACACGGGCCGAAAAGCAGAGCTCATCCTCCACCCATGAGGATTTACCCAAGTCTCTCACCGGACACACGACTGGGAGTGTACTGGCGTACGCGAGAAATCATCCGCCTCGCAGATCTGCGCACTTAACCAATCTCAATTTTGCAGCAGATGTCCAATATGTTATTACAGCTGTTGTCATTTTTCATCACGCCATCGAGAGGAGGAGGACTCCCGCTTAGCCGCCCGTTTTGCAAAGTAAGGAGGTTCCGCAATCAAAAGACACTCTGTTATAGGAGCGCCAACGCCGTCACAACTCAACACTTAAAGCTGCAGCAGAGGGCTTGAGAAGAGCCGCTGAATCCGCTTACTGCTAGTTTACCATGCAACAAACAAGAGAAGGACTTGATCAAGGTTAGCTTAAATACGGTACTTTAAGAGTGCGTACTGAACAGAACTGACTTACAGAGAG
This sequence comes from Pangasius macronema, assembly GCA_037577455.1. Taxonomy (NCBI): domain Eukaryota; kingdom Metazoa; phylum Chordata; class Actinopteri; order Siluriformes; family Pangasiidae; genus Pangasius; species Pangasius macronema. Next base: position 18,596,490 of record CM074954.1, read on the forward strand.
AAACTGGCCACTGTTTTTTGGGTTTGGGGGAAAAAAACAAAACAAAACAAAACAAAACGCTTGTCTTTGGTATCAGGCTGTGCAGTTTAATGTGTAGCCTAGCTCTCTCAGTCACTGCAGAACAGCTGAGTTTCATTTTCACTCTTACAAAAGTAACTGTGACTCAATCATTTCTTCCCCAAACTTCACCTCTTCACAGCCGTAGTATTTATTATCCTGAACATCTTAAGCATTCCAGCTTCGATCCAGTGAATCGACACACTGCTGTTTCTCACCTTACTGTTTTAGTCGCCTCTTTTCACCAAGGGTTTGTACTTTACACTTAGCACTGGGATTACAGTTAGGATCTGCGCTTTACTTACATACTAGCTAGGCACATAGACCATGCATACTAATATATTCTGCATATTTGTATAAATATTATATTTGTAAATAATCTCTTTCCCCCTCCCCCCCTTATCTTCTGATGTATATTTCTTTTGTATTGCACAGCTACAGAGCACCTGAGCCTCACAACAACAGTTTCAGTGTACAGCTGCAGATTAGCAGTAGCAGGCTATGGCCATAGTTAGACTGCAAATCAATGGCCATTCCCATACTGAAAGATTAACATTTACATACTGGCTACATAATCCTTTTTACTGTTTCACTCTTTCTTTAAAAACTGCGTTTTAATAAATATATGCTGCCAGTCAAACTTTTCTGAACACCCAATATTTTAGCGTTTTTTTTTTTTTTAATAATAAACATAATAAACTAATCATGAAAAATGTATAAGTGAGTCGAGAGAATGTTTATTATTAAATGTTTAATGGATTGAGAAATGTTAGAAATGACTATTTTATTGTAATTCAACACACAACATGTAAGACCCTTTATACTTAATACTAGCTCTGTGAGCCTTTCATCAATATCCGCACCCTCGAAGAGTGTCTGCCGTTAATAACTGCACTAATCTATCTAATGAAAGAAAGTGTGGACGAATATTTCAGTGGTTTTTGTAAATCTGATCATGGAAGTCATTTTACCACAATACGCATTTAAAGCTACAGCTCCTTTAACGGTATTTTGTTGTACATTCTTTTACCAGAAAGTGGTTTGTGGTTTTAGAAATGCCAGTCTATAACATGTTTGTTTGCACCACAAGCAGAACATCACTTAACATTAGCAAGAATTCCAGCAAGTCAGAGAGATTTCATTTGATTTTAATTGATCATTCTAGATTTTGTAGCTTTTCCAACGTTAATTATTCGTAACGCTCTCAAGAAAACATCTTAAAAGAAGGAACTGTAAGACGAGAGATGAACAGAACTTTGGCTGAACCACCTACAATATATGGCCAAAAGTTTGTGGACACCTGACCATCAGACTCGTATGTGCTTGTTGAACATGCCATTCCAGATTTAGTCCCCTCTTTACTGTTATAATAACCTCCACTCTTCTGGGAAGGCTTTCCACTAGATATTTGGAGCATGGTTTTGGGGAGTTTTGCTCATTCAGTCAGAGCATTAGTGAAGTCAGGCACTGATATTGGGTGAGGAGGTCTGGGGTGCTAGTCAACGTTCCAGTTCATCCCGAAGGTGTTCAGTGGGGTTGAGGTCAGGGCTCTGTGCAGGACACTCGAGTTCTTCCACTCTAACCTTGGTAAACCATGTCTTCATGGAGATCACTTTGTGCACAGGGACATTGTCATGCTGGAACAGGTTTGGGATCCTTAGATATTCTACAGCATACAGAGACGTCCTATACAACTGTGCACTTCCAAATTTGTGGCAGCGGTTTGGGAAAGAACCACATATGGGTGTGAAGGTCATGTGTCCACATACTTTTGGCCATATAGTGCATCTCCCAAACTACACCCCTTCCTCCCTCTCAGTTTCCCAAAGCTGTCTAGCTGCCAAGTGAGCCCAGGAACAGCATGTCAACAATGCAGACACGTCATGACCGCAGTGCTGGTGACAGAGAGAACCTGAGAGAGAGCAGCAGAGGGGAAGTGAAATAGGATCCACAGGGCAACTTACAGACAGGCACATGCACTCACCTTTCTATACTGCATTCAAAATGTGCGGTACAACTCACAGACAGTGGTCATGGACAGGGCAATAACAATAACAGCCGCAAACTACTGTGTGTTAGTGTGTAAAGACGTGTAATTGCATGTATGCGTAAGTACCCAGTGCTCTGGTTCTGTAATTGCGTGTGTGCAAGAAATAGCTACTGACTATGTTATGACTGCCTCAGTGGGTGGCACTGCTCGTCATCACAGGAGATGAACACACTGAGCAGCCGACACATGCCAGTTGGGGTGGGTGCTGTGCGTCAGCCAGGCTGGCATCCAACAAATACACACTCTGTAGCCCTCAGGAGAGGTCACACATCCAGCTCTTTCACACTCACTCTCTCGCTCTCATCTATATATATCTATCTATATCTATATCTATATATATATACATACATATACATGTATGTATATGTATGTATATGTATATGTATGTACATGTATGTATATGTATGTGTATATATATATACATATACATACATGCACACACACACACATATATACACTCCTAATCAAAATCTTAAGACCAGGGAAAATATTACAAGTATTCACACTTCACGCTGGTGGATTGTAACCAGGTTGTAAGAACTTCTTCAAAATGCCAAAAGAAGAAAAGTCGTCCTCCTCCCGGGTATTCATTCATTAGGTTAGTTTCCATTCATCTGTATTAATGCGCTTTACTTACTATTTCTGCATAACTTCATACGATTGTGGTTTTTTTTTTAAAGCACAGGGGTCTCAAACTCAGACTGCCTGGGGGTGTTCATCATCCACTTTCCTTTTCGGTTTGGAATAAGACATATTTTCATTCACAGCCAAACAAAAAATAAACTGCTAAAGCCCTGAACCCAGCTAACTTCTGATCAAATCTGCAAACCGGCAAGCGCGGGTTTTTTATGCCGTCACTATTTTTAGTTTTTGATTTATTTTTTTTTTATTTATTGAACCGTGTTTTTGTTTCTGGTACATATTGAATGCATAGTTTACATTGCTATGAAACAACTATAAAAAAAATAATAATAAAAATAATAATAATAATTTTGTGGGCCGGATTGAGTTATATTTTTGACGTCCTATAAAAACGTTTGATTTTTATTTGACATGAATAAAACAGTTATAGGTTATACAAATCATTCAAAAATGTAGACAATGTTTTTCAACAATCATCTAGCAAACATTTCCACAATAAAATATAGGTTGTAAAAACAGATGCCTCCAGTGAAGCTTATTTACCGGACGACCCATCAGGTCAGGTCTGTTTGTTGAAAATTCAGCGCATGAGGGAGTGGCGAATGCGTAATGTGCTCAAGCCACCAGCTCTCAGATCACTGTGGGACAGGATAGAGCCTCTAGCATTTCCCGAGGTGATCCTGTAATTGCTATAGATTCTGGAATTACAGGGAACCTAAAAACACTGAAAATAAAATGTGCCACACTTCTTTAGGACCGAGGACGCAGTAAAGTAACGTATGACGTTAAAAAGACTTCCTCCTGGAGGCCTGCCTTGCACTCAAGTGGGTCCTTTTACCATTCTGAGATTCATTTTTATAATGAACAGTGATCTCCTGGAGCTGCTAAATCCATCATTTCACTGTAATAATGGATAAACGCTTGTTAAATCATGCTAACCATTAAGTACAAACCACTTCCTGCAGTCTTGACGTGTAGAGTTGCAGCAACTATAGGGGGATAAAGTTGATGAGCCATACA
>CM074954.1:18600358-18627032 GCA_037577455.1 Pangasius macronema
ATGTGATCTTGAACGTCTTTTCCACATGGATTTTATGAGCTTGCTCTGTGGAACTTGCCTGAACGGATCTGCACGTGCTTTGGTGTGGTGATACAATAAGACGGCTCTGTAGGAAAACACAGTTCCTGTTACAGATTTGAATCTCTCTAAAATAACTCTGAGGCTGGAGGCAGGATAGGAATTGAAAAGTTCAGCATTTAATATTGGCCAGACATTCAGCAGGGATGCAGAACATATGATAAAAAGAGGAAAAACTCTGATAAAACTTATTTATTGTGCAGTTATTCCCAAACAGGAGCCTTCGATATTGCTAATGTTAGATGATGAGTAATGGCATTATACCGACACACATAAAGTGCATATTTTATGTTATTTTCAACAACCAAAAGTATCCGTGCTCCTGAATGTCAGATAAATATCAAATGCTGAGCAAGTCTCTTTATATGTAAACATTTCCACTTCCAGAAATCGATTACTTTTCCAAAAATAATTCCAATCTTTGCCATTTGTTCCGTATCAGGATCTGATTTCCGGTCCGTTTTCTCCATGATCCGGTCCAGCATTGTTTTGCTGGTTTCCGTTGCCACAAGCAGTGCAATAAAACCGCTTCCCTATAATAACGCGTTTAAAATAGATTTATGTAACAATTATAACCTGTTAAACACATTTACCATACGGAGATTCCCACGACACGTTTGCAAAGAATCATGTAAGCTGATTTACGAGCGAATTTACTGCCACTAAATCCCACATTTCAGTGTTGGAGTGAAAGAGCAGCACTGCTGGCAGCTCGTGTGAACTGCTCTGAGGGTCGGTGCTGTTTTTCTGCCCGCCACATCCGCCTGGCCGTCTGCTCGTCTCTTTCACCTTCCCTTTCACAAGAGCCAGCTTCTAATAAAATCACTTCTGTGAAATTGCCCAACCCCCCACCCCCCACCCCACACACACACGCCGCCACCACATCCACCTACGTTTCCTTTTTTTCAACAACTCTTCCTCTTTTTCACCCACATCGCTTCCACTTTTTTCGCGCTCGGCTCCTGTTTCTCGTACAGGACATGGTAAACAAGGAACGAAGTGTATAGAACGCGGGTGTGTTTTTCCACGTCTGTGTCTCACGATGAGGTCACAATAACGACGTCCACAACGGCGTGTAGAAGAATGAAACATTACTAAGCGTGTCGACATAAAGCTACGGAATCAGGAAGTTTGGGGATTTTTCTTATTATTCAAACACACCTGACATAACAGGTCGTAGAGAATAACACGGAGATGCAGAATCGTTTTCTGTAGATTAAATCTACAGCGGTGCGCAAAGCTGAAATTCATTACAACACTTTAAATTTAAAGGTGCAACTGCCGATTTATTTTTATTACTTGTAGAAATAACCTGGAAGATACTTTAAAAATGATGGGAAAAAAAAAATTATTTATATATATATATACACACACACACACACACACACACACACACACACACACACATACACACACTAAGTGGCTGAGAAAACTCCTTTGGAAAAGTGGAAAACTTCCAGTACGGAATGCTTGTTTGTGTTTGGATGGGAATCCTGTCAGTCATTCAATATTCACACATTCACAGATCCTAGGCAAGTAAAAGTTTGAAAAAGATGCCCAGTCCCATGTTACGCTTGCTTAGGCATCAACATAACTAGGCTAAAAAGCGGAAAACAATTCGATTTAAAAGTATACTGAAGAGTACGAGGAGCTAATTCTGTGCATTAACACAGACTACGCAAAATGAGCAGTCTTTCTCCTCTCGTGATCACGCCTCTGCTGAAGAAGCGCCATGTGATGTCCTCCACTGGCATGTAAGCTATGAGCTGTGCACTCTTGCTGCAGACGTCATGCGAGTCCGCACGGAGTCTTTGTTTTCGCTCGATGCGAGGTGACTTGTGTGCTGTGCTAGAAATGATACTTATAGCTTTTGTGCTTCACTGTATTTTGCTCGGTTTGGTCACTGTTTCCACATCCTGATTCTGGAAAGATTATCTAGCTAGGCAATTCACATAATTACATAGATAATTTTTATCAAGTCTGGTGCAGTCTGGTGCACTAAGTCGTCCACCACTCTAACGTACCGTCACGGCAGCAAGGTGCACCACCCAGATAGATATGAACCAACTGGAGTTATGTTAAAATATGTCATATATAAAATCATATATATCATAGAAATATAAAACATATCAAAAATTTTTCTCTCGTGCAGGTCAGTAGGAAGTAGTGTAAAAAAGGGTAAAAAACAAAATGGGGGGGGGGGGGGTTGGAGGAGAACACACTGATGACCGTTACATCAACTTGACCACCAGGAAACTGTTAATGAAAACCAAAAACAGATATGGAATCTGAGGACTTCAGAAAAGCTCCAGCATGAAGAGATTCCCGACGATGCCGCAGCCAGGAGTCCAGAGCGCAAAACTGACTGTGCTGTCCGAGTGGGAGGGACAGCATACTCTCTCCTCCCTGTCAATCACAGTGACGCTAGCCAATCACGGGCCTCTGTGAGCTTATTTATGCGGGAGAGTGCAGATAGCATCTTCGTCCGAGTGTTACGCTGCCCTGGGACGTAGCATGAGAAGCAGTTTGAAAAAAAAAAGATGTGCAGGTTGGCTTCAAGTGCTGCACATGTTGGTTTTCACCATCTCTGGCTGCTAGCTGTAGTGATGGGGGAGAACTGGAGGGTGGGAAATAGCAGATGACCAAATTAGGGAAAAGAGGGGGTTAAAAGGGGGGGGGGGTTAAAAAAAGGACAGAAAGAAAGAAAGGAAAAGAAAATTAGGAAAGTAAGAAAGAAGGAAAAAAGAAGAGAAAGAAATAAAGAAGGAAGGAAGGAAGGAAAGTGAAGTGACGTGTAGTCAAGTGTGGTGACCCATACTCGGAATTTGTGCTCTGCATTTAACCCATCCAAGTGCGCGCACACACACACACACACACCCTTATCCAGAGCGACTTACATTTACCTCATTTATATAACTGAGCAGTTGAGGGTTAAGGGCCTTGCTCAAAGGCCCAGCAGTGGCAATACCCGTGAACGAACACACACACACACACACACACACACACGGAGCAGTGCTGCTGGGGGATCGCTGCCCCACCTCAGTGGTGGTATTGAGGGTGGCAGAGAGCGCTGGTCATTCACTCCCCCTCCTACAATCCCTGCCGGACCCAAGACTCGAACCCACGACCTTCAGGTTCACCTTCAGGTTACAAGTCCGACTCTCAGNGTGGCAGAGAGCGCTGGTCATTCACTCCCCCACCTACAATCCCTGCCGGACCCGAGACTCGAGCCCACGACCTTCAGCTTCACCTTCAGGTTACAAGTCCGACTCTCAGACCATTAGGTCACGACTGACCCCAAAGAAAGAAAGAAGGAAGGAAGGAAAATGGATGCAGAGGCTCGTGATTTGTCCACTCCTGATCTAATACGCATCAGCTTTCAGAAATGTCCATTTTAACTACTTTTTATTTTTTTTAGATTCAATATCAAGTTTACACAAAACAAACAAACAAACAAGATATTTGCAGAAACTTTGAAACAGCGACTCCACAGAATAATAATACGATTAAGACATAAGACATACAATGCTGTCTCTGGATTTCTAGCAACTCCTAAACTACAGCACATCTTTGCAGCAGCAGTACACACTCCACACACCGACTCCATGTCCAACAGTACACACTCCACACACCGAGTCCATGTCCAACTGTACACACTCCACACACCGACTCCACGTCCAACTGTACACACTCCACACACCGAGTCCACGTCCAACAGTACACACTCCACACACCGACTCCACGTCCAACTGTACACACTCCACACACCGAGTCCACGTCCAACTGTACACACTCCACACACCGAGTCCACACTCCAAACGTTTCAGCTGCGAGTCTCACGAGAGACGCTCTACCTCACTGCAGCAGATCCTGCCATCTTGCTGGTGTCCGTTCTCAAACCAAAACCAGCACGAAGCAATGTGGCATCTGCTGATCAGAGGTTCACGCAAACAGGAAGCAGAGCGTCAGCGGCTCCTGCCAGTAAGTTAAGTCAGAGTGCTGTATTTGGCTCGGACGCTTATCTGGAACTGCTGATCAGATACTGCTTCAGCTGCCAGAGTAGGACATGATGCTGTTTATTTAGTGCAGGGAAAATGCTGTGTGTCACAGACCCTAAACGTCACTTCATAAAAATCTTCATGCAGAGACACATGTGACTCGGAGGAAAGGTGTGTGCACATGCGTGTGTGCGTGTGCGTGTGTGTGTGTGTGTGTGTGTGTGTGTGTGTGTACGGCAATAAACTGTACATGCATAGATCTGCTGATTTTACAGCTGTTGTCAGATAGAGATAAATTGGAGATAAATGACAGAGAGAGAGAGAGAGAGAGACAGAGGGAGGGAGAGGGAGTGTGTGTGTGTGTGTGTGTGTGTGTGTGTGTGTGTGTGTGTGTGTGTGTGTGTGTGTGTAGACCTGTCAGGCCCTGATAGAGTGCTTATACATGCAGAACAGCTGCAGAGCTCAGGGATGCTAAAGTGGAATATAATGAAGAGCAAGATTCTCGCACTCGAAAGAGAATTCATCTCTATCTGACAACTTACTTCTGACACACACACACACACACACACACACACACACACACTTCATCTCTATATGACAACTGCTGCACTGCCTAAGCAGCAGTAAAAACAGTGTTCGTGGCAGCACTATGCTCACACGCGCTTCCTCTCTCTCTCCCTCTCTCTCTCTCTCTCTCTCTCTCCCTCTCTCTCTCTCTCTCTCTGACATGCAAAACATCATCGATCACATAAAAAAACATCACCTAACGTTTTTTCCCCCCTCTTTGACAAGACGACACCCTTAACAACACCTAAGATCGGCATTTTTTTGCAGACTGCAACACCTAGCTTGAACGTCCAAGTGTGACGCTAAAATGTTGAAGCCGTATGAGCCGAGTCAGCGAGATGTTAAAGCATCATTTGACAGAAATGCTTATGCAGCGCTCGAAAGCCTCTCCCTCCAAACTGGACTGACGGACTGGACAGAAATCCGAGCTGTCGGACCATCAGCTGGTGGAATTTGCTGAGTACAGATGTGTCGCTTGGTAGCTCCAGCGGACGGCTCTGCTCTACGGCAGGGGGATTAACGTGAAGGCGTCGAGTGTTCAGAGTAACGCTCAGCACTGTGAACGCGTCTCCATTGCTTCTAGGACAGGGTTCGCAAACGTGAGGGGAAAATCTCACAATCTCCTCTTCTGTTTCATTCAATTATTTTACAAAATAATGAGAGAAATATAACTTAAAATAAATAAATAAAAGACGGATTTTGTACGCTAATATTTTTTTTTAAATGAACTAGAAGTCATGTTCACATTCATGCTATTACAGGTAGTGCTTGAATTTTAAAAACCTCTCACATGACCTTCAAACGTCTGTTTTGCATATCTGAATTTTCTAGATTAGTAGGTCAGAATTCCTGAGTTGAGACGCAGCTCATACCAACCATCACGACGAGAGCAGAAAGTCTGGAGAGAGACGGAGCTTAGCAGCGTGTTTCACATCACTGGACATTTTACAGACTTGGCTCTGACATGCCGTCTAGTGAATCTCGCTTTTAAATCTTACGGCTGTACCCAAGTTAAGCAGTGAGCATGTGAATAAAGTCGTTTGTGACACCACGGCTACCTGGCGTGGATTTCCCGACACCGCCACAACACTTCACACTAGACTGGTGAGTGAGTGCTATGTTATGAATCTGGAATTTAAAAAATAATGTAGGATGGTCAAGGCTCAGGGTCGTTTGGCCAAAAAGTCTGGGAACCCCTGCGCTCCAAGACAAACTGATCAAACGGCAGCTTCTCTGGGGCTGTAAATGTCAAACATACTGCTCCAGCATTTCCACAGCATCACTAGAAACGGCAGAGAGAGCAGACTGGAGCTTATTGTTCAAACCCTCCGATAATAAAAGTGTAACCTTTAATCTCAAGACCCCAAGTTCACCTCCGAGATTCCGAGAGAGCAAACTTCCTCCTGGGGGTTCTTTTCACTAGGGTTTTTTTTTTTGGACAGGGGTCGACTTGTCTCTGTCTGTAGGGGGAACAAGGACTTTTACAGAACAACGGCAAAATGCTCACCGAATCATGAGACATGTTCTACGTGCAACAAGACCAATGAAAAAAAGATAAGGAGAAGGTGAGAGGTTAACATGGGGACATGAAAGAGAGTGACAAACGTGAAACTGAAAGTGGGGCTAAGTGAACCCGGTGTAGACAGAGCCAGACAGAGACAGACAGACAGACAGAGAGAGAGAGAGAGAGAGAGAGAGAGAGAGAGAGCAGGAGAGAAAAAAGACAGACACAGAGATAGAGCAAGAGACAGAGAGAGAAACAAGAGACACAGGAAGAGAAAGATACAGACACAGAGAGAGAGACGCACGCACGCACACACACAGGCAGACACAGAGAGGGGCAGAGACAGAAAGACACAGAACTAGACACAGAGAGAAATACAGGGGGGGAGAGACAGAAAGACAGACAGAGAGAGAAAGAGAGAGAGACACACACACACAGATACAGAGAAAGGCAGAGAGAGAAAGACACAGAACTAAATACATAGAAATACAGGGTGGGGGGGGAGAGAGAGAGTGAGAGAGAGACAGAAAGACAGACAGAGAGAGAGAGAGAGAGAGACACACAAACAGACAGATACAGAGATACAGAGAGAGGCAGAGAGAGAAAGACACATAACTAAAGACATAGAAATACAGGGTGGGGGGTAGGAGAGAGAGAGAGAACAGTGAGACAGAGAGAGAGAGAGAGAGAGAGAGAGAGAGAGAGAGAGAGAGAGAGAGAGAGAGAGACAGAGAGAGACCCTTCAGTGTATTACCCATGGCCAAAGGGGAGAACTTCCTGAGAGAGCAGCCGCTGCATTCTGTGCTCTTCCATTCATCTCCCAGGATAAGGAAAGAGCACAGGAGGCTATGGTGACTGTGTGTGTGTGTGTGTGTGTGTGTGTGTGTGTGTGTGTGTGTAGGGGGGGGGGCAAAAAAAGGAGAGAGAGTGTGATGAGGGAAAGGGGAAAGAGAGGCAGGCAGGCAGTAAGGTGGAGGATTAAGGGAATTAAACTCTTAAAAACTGGGAATGAGGTTCTTTTGTCGTCTTTTTCCTGGGTCACTCTCTCTCTCTCTCTCTCTCTCTCTCTCTCTCTCTCAGCACTGGCATCCTGCAGCTGTGCCAGCCACCACTGCGCCCAGCATCTCAATGAGTCTCCCACCAGCGGAACCCCATCCACGCCGTCCCCCATCGCGTCTATGGTCTGGACGAGCCACACACACGCATGCCACGCTCAGCCTCCGCCTCCGTCTCTCTCTCTCTCTGCTCTGTCCCTCCTTTCTTCCCCTCTTTTGTTGGCCTCCTTTTTCTTTCTCCCCTGCAGCTGGATGGGACGGAGCTTTTGGCAGTCACCCCCTTTTTTTTTCCCCCCTCTCTCTCTCCCTTTTTCTGCCACTGCCACTGGGGTGGGCGCTGCCACCGCTACAGGAAAGGAAAAAAAATGGGGGGAAGGAGGATGAAGAGAGGACTCGGCCCCTGTTTCTCACGCTCGTAAGAAAGCCCTCGCTTCTTCTCGTCAGCCAGAGGCACCTGCTGATTACCATAGAGACGCTGTGTGAAGGCCCGGCCCTCCTCCATCATCTCCCCCTCCGGTTTAAATTCTGTTTCAAATCCCCCCCTTTTCTTTTTCCTTTCGGTAAACAAGCGCTCGGTGGATTAGTTAAATGGGCTGCTGCACAGGAAACAAATAAACAAACAGGGGGGAGAAAACGGAATTCCGTCGTCTTAAAGGCCTTCAGTACAAATCTGTGGGACACTGCTAGAGAACGGACCACTGCACTTTTTTTCCTTTTCTTAATAGAACAAAACTAGACAAATTATTTAAAGAAAACATCTAATCGACTTTTGGTGTTTCATATCCTCAATTTGTTTTAAAGAATGTGTAATTCTTGGGGTTTCACTTCCACATTTCTGTATTCTTATATACTTCTGTATATTCTTATTTATATGTTTTCCTTATACCTGCGATTAAAAAACTAACGCTCTGCTAAACTCGGAGTGCAGTAGACTATAAAGCCGCAGTGATGCTGCACTGCTGAAAGATGAAAACTATCAGTGTACATTAGCACTTCTACAAATTCTCATCAGGGATGATGTTCATGTGTACTAATGTTATTAGACTTCCAACCTTTTATACAGATGTCACAGTGACTCAGTGAAAATCTCTTAAATGACTAACTATAAAACGCTGCCTAGACTGGAAATACTGCACTTTTTAAAACACAGCCCATCAGCCAAGTAACGTAATATTTAACAACAAAAAAACAAACTACACCTAATTAACAAACCTCTACTCCAAACTAAAAAATGATTTCCGAAAAACTCAAAGTAGTCGGCTTGGTAAGGCGTCATGGGAACTGCAGGAGCGGATCTCCAGCATGGCGGAGACACCTGACTCCATATTCACTGCTAATAGCAGGGCACCTAAGACAGTCAGAAGAAAGCACCAGAAAGCTGCAGTGCTCAGGCCAGCTGCTGAAGAATGCAGAGCTGATGATGGATGTGTGGGATGGATGAGTGCAATGCCAATCGGAAGCTGCCTACGCAAAACACTCTGGGAAGACAGCAGGGACTCTGGACTGGCAGAGGGAGAATGCAGAAAAGAGAGAGAGAGAGAGAGAGAGAGAGAGAGAGAGAGAGAGAGAGAGAGAGAGAGAGAGAGAGAGAGAGAGAGAGAAGAGGGGGCAGAACGAATGTTTATATGAAGTATGGGACAGCAGGGACTTCACACTGGCAGAGAGCGGAGGGGGAGAGAAAGATTTCTAGCGCTTCCCAGCCAAACAGCGCCGAGCGGCACAGAAACCGAACTCGCGATTATCCGGACCCTGGTTGAGCGTGTTTGTCTTTTTTTTCCCATGAAACGAGAAGGAGGAGGATATGGAGGTTATCACTACAGACAACAGCACTTGGAATGAAAAACAAAATAAGAAGACAATGTTCTCAGACAAAACGGCAGAGGCACACGCAGACACAGCCTAGGGCGCCAATACTTTAGTGAGACCAGAGAGATGTTTGAATTCAAGCACTGTCAGGTGTTAAAAAGGCACTCGGTTTCTGTGGCTGTATCTCAAATGACGTCACTACGCATCTCACTATGCACTTTCTAGGGTATGTAGCACCATTATGTTCTACTTTATATAGGGAGCAAACCAAGTGAACAGGAAGCCGTTTGAGATTCAGCCTGGATGGTTCTTCTTCATGGAGAAGAAAAGTACAACCACGTTAATATGAGAGCACGTTACTGTGGAGAAATAAATCAAAGTGAATGTAACAGACTGAATTTGAAGATTCGCTCCACCATTACTGAAGATTAATCAGGACCATTGTCCAATCATCACGTTTGACCAATCATTAGTCTGCACTATATTTTTTTTTCTCTCCACCTATCACACCGTTCAAGAGAAAGTAGAAAGAGAGAAGAGGGGGGGAAGCGTTGCAGAAAGTAAGAGACAAAGAAAGGGTACAGAAAGCACAGGGAAACTGCGCGAGCTCACAGACACTGACAAGGAGGAGAAAAAGCACAAAGAGTCAGCAAGGACCACAACCTGGCAGCGAGAAGGGGGGAAAAACCGAATGAAAGTGGAGTAAGAGTGTAGCAGATGAGTAATAGAGGCTCATACAGGCACAGAACAGAAGTAAGAGAAATCAGAAGAGAAGAGAAGAGAAATCTTGTCCGGGGGGGTGAAATAATGAAGGGGGGGAAACATTAGCGACAGAAAGGAAACACGGAGAAAAATGACTTATCCTTGCAGCGCAGTTGCAGAGCAGGAGGCTTTGGCACAGAAAAGTAAGCACACAGCAGGCTGACTGCGACAGAGGTGGGCCTTGCTGGTGCACACACACACACACACACACACACACACACACACTCACACACACACACACACTCTCTCTCCCCCTCCCAACAGCTACACCCTGGCAATTTACATCTCTCCAGCACATTTAGCAAGAGCCCGTCTGCTCTCACTCACGGCCCTGCTGGCCTCCAGACAGCAGACAGAGTGCTCTCATCACGGGGAGCCTGACTCCGTCCTCAGAGGAAATGTTCCCATTTTGCTCCATTCACTAGGGGGAAAAAAAAAACCTCCTGGTCGCTGGGTATAAAAACCCAGTCAGCACTTTTTGACTGCGGCTGCTACTTTTCACTGATCACATGCAACTATGATCAAGGTGCATCACCATCATCATCATCATCATCATCATCATCATCGTCGTCGTCGTCACATCAACAGTGTAAGGAAACTGTTCAAAGACGTTGCAGATAGAACAGAAAGTGTGTGTGTTATGTGAGAGATTACACAGTGACGGACAGACACTTTCCACGTAGTCTAGAGAGCATCGTTTAATAGACAGGATGTGGGTTTGCTGATGAATGGGCAGGGAGGAAGAACAAAAAAAAAAAAAGGAGAGAGAGAGAAGGGGGGCCTGGCCTGGCTGTGAAGTTGGCAGCTGCTTAGAACCGTGTCGCTATGGGACGGTGCTAGTCATGTGGTTAAAAGCACAGAGAATGTGAATGAACGAGGGAAACAGAACGCAAGAGCAAGGAAACAGAAGAGAGTTTTATATAATCAGTAGTAAACAAGGAATGCAAGAGATGAGCTTTATTTATATAATTAAAAAAAAACAAAAAACCCTGAAGCACACACATGCACAACTCTGCTTAATTTATACCACTGGGGCTTCCACAGTACAATGCACAGGTGTGCTTTAATCATATGACCACCATGGAGCTAGTAAACCCACGTGCACAAGTCTGGACTTGCATCTGACCAACATAACACACATCAAACACAACCAGAGGCTTACAAAGACTGCAATCTTCCTCTCGCATGCTCTTCTGGCCGGCTAGCTTGTCCGCTGAGCCAGTTTCATAAACTATGCCACATTAATCATGACCTCAAAGAAGAGAGGCAGTGGGACGTACTGGTTTCAGTGGCATTTTTTTTTCTTTCTCACTCAAGCTAGCCTCAAGCCCCTTAACCTCGATTAGTGGAACTTTCACAAGCGGTTACAAACGAGCAGAGGCGTAAAGCTTATTTCAAAAAAACAAAACAAAACAAAAAAAAACACTCCACACCACACTGCTGCTTGTGGAATGTGGCCTTGCTGGCGTTCTGTGTTTGAGGAAAAAGTCACTTACTCCCCCTCCTAAACACGCCGCTCCATATCTGCTGGCATCACTCGGGCGTGTGTGTGACGTCAATGATCAACCAAAACACAGAGGAACTGGGAGAACCTCTGTTCTCATTCAAAACTATACAGAGGACTGAAGTCCATGCAGCCAGTTCCAAGCCAAAACTTCCAGAAACTTCCCCCGGCTAAGCATCATCATTCATCACCTGGTGAATGAATACAGTAAATGTCAGCACTGGCCTCAGCATGCAAGAGGAGCTTGAAAGTAGCACGGCATGAAACTAAAAGGCTCTTAGTTTAAGAGCTTCCTGTGGGACTTGATATAATTTCCTCCAGGCACATGGCCTTGTTATTCATTAAGTTTATTTTAACTACGGTTTGGCCACTAAACACAAGCAGGTCTTCTCTTCAACATAGAACCGCTGCTAATTCTTCTGGTTTCAGCACGCTACTTAAAATGGTACATTTCTGTTTATTTATGTGGAACACCTTTTTATCTAAAGCAACTCGGAGATGAAGCAGAATACAGCACAAGCACGTCATTAAACACGAGAGGGTTAAGGGTCTTGTCAGGAACCTAGTGATGTGGTAATCCTGGGATTTGCACCTAGTGGTCACAAGCAATGGCTAAAACATCTGTTAATAGAAGTACGAGTAAAGAGGGGAGAGGGAAAAAAAAAAAGCCCAGCATTTGAAACGCAGTATAAAATGCACTGGCAGAACATAAGCTGAATGTTGCCTGTTGGTGTCGTGGTGGTGTGGTGGTGTGGTGGCGCAGCACATAGAGCTGTCATCTCTCAGCTCCGGGGTCCTGAATTCAATCCTGAGCTTGGCTTACTGTACGTGTGGAATTTCACATGTTCTTCCCATGTCTGTTTGGGTCTCCTCTGGGTTCTCTGATTTTCTCAAAAAACATGCTGGTAAGTGGATTGGTCTAGATTTGAATGACGTGCAAATGTGCGTGTGCATGGTGTCCTGCGCTAAACTGGTGTCCCTTCCAGGGTGAATTCCCACCTCACGCCCGGTGTTCCTGGGATCAATTCTGATATACAACCCTGACAATGATCTAGATCTTACTGAAGATGAACGAATGAACTGATGATGTCCAGGCCATGGACTGCAGGACTGATGGCAGTTGTGGCCAATCCACATCACATGGCCAGCCTATTTCTACAAAGAATCGCTGGTCTTTATGACACAGACATTCTTCACTGGATGTTAAGACACAGCTGTTCCCTTTCTTTTACACACAGCTGCCTTGAGGTAATACCGCATGGAACGTCACAAGTTAAACCCAGACACCACTGACCTTTCTGCAACACATTCCTAACATGAACCCACCACCGATGCTCATGTGTATTAAGTGAAACGCAAGGACACAAGGTATGTTTTTTCTCAAAATGGTTTTCAGACAGTTCAGTTTTCCAAATGGTTTGAAAAGCAGATTTCGTATCCGGGTTTTCATTCACAGCTGTCCGGTGGATAAGTAACTCACAGCCGAAACATTACGCCAATGATTCTGAAGAGGCCGCAAACGCGACACATCAAAAATACCCCAAGATCAGATAAGGACTATAGCTACAGAGTAATTCCTTCCATGGAATGCATACACTCAGTATGTACTGATGCATTTAATGAGCTAACTAGCTCGCCATACATTATTACATTACATTAAAATATGTCCCCCCCCCCCCAATACTTGCCCATTTTGTTTGTTATTTCATTTAAGAAGTGCCTGTACCATGATCATTGGCATGCATGAAGGATGGAGGAAAGTGGCACGGACGTTCTGAGCTGAAGAAATTACCAAGTTGTTTATTACCAGGTAAATGAAACTGTGCAAAAGCAGAGTAAGTAAACGAGTGTCAAATGAGTTACAAGCTTTTCAGGAAAGTGTTTTGTTGTTTACGAGTAGGGACCAAAGTGACCATGGAGAAACAATGTCAAGCTAAAATGGCCTCCTGCACAGTGGGAGGTTGAAGCAAAGAGGACTTGACAGTGATGTGACACTAAGTCAGACTTGCTGCGAGGCCTTTTGCTCTAGCTGATAGAAACGCTTGCCCTCCGATCATATCAGAGAGACACTCGGTGTCATCTCACTGCGCACAGCTGCTGGCTTCATGAAAGTACAATGCCCAATAAGGACTGGATGGAAAGAGAGGAGCAGAGAGAGAGAGAGAGAGAGAGAGAGAGAGAGAGAGGTGTTGTGAGTTCTGACAGGATCAGTGTAGGATTATCTGTAGTCATTTCAAAAACTGCTGAATTATGAAGACTGGAAAAAGACCAGGTGACATTTATTCAATCTGCAAGTGTCCAGTTTCTGCACCCACTGTAGCCTAAAACTCCAGTTCTTGGCTGACAGGAGTGGAACCTGATGTGGTCTTCTCCTGTTGCAGCCTTTCTGTCTCATGGTTCGATGAAGCTGTGCATTGTGAAAAGCTCTGTAAAGAGCGGTTATTACCGTAACCTTCCTATCAGCTCAAACCAGACAGGACAATCTCCTCTGACCTCGCTCATTAACAAGGCTTTTCCCACCCACAGAACCGCTGCTTACTAGATGTTTTTTGACTTCTGCACCATTCTGTGTGGATTATAGATACTGTTGTGTGTGCAAAACCCAGGAGATCAGCAGTTTCTAAAATAATCAAACCAGCCCGTCTGGCACCAAGCTACGGTCAAAGTCACTGAGAACATTAAAGCTGCAAATATACTTCACCACTACACCACGCATACATGCACGCGCACAGCTGCTATATGAGCGGCGCTGTTCACGTACATCTGTAGGACTAAAAACGGCATCCGCTAGATAGCAGGTCGGAGCCAAACACCCCTATCCTTCTGATTTTCGAATCGACCTGTAAGGTTTATGCACAGCAACGTTAAACAGACCGACAAGCTCCGTTTCTCTTCGACACTTTCTGCTATGGGCATGACTGCTGTCGTGATCTGCGAGACCTTTCAGTAGGTTCAAGTGGTTATTGAAATTCAAACACTAACCGCGACAGGAAAATCATTAGTGTTAGTACTAATAACAGACTAGAATAGTACATAAGTATGCAATCTGAGACACAAGGCTAGTTTGTTTACCGGTTGCCGATACTGCATCGAATGCCTCCTGCACATGCAGTTAACAGCAAGCATAAATCAGCTTTAAGAAGCTCTTGACCTGTATCTGTTCTAGTTTCTGCATAGTGCATGTGCACAGGTGTAATAAAGTGTAGCATCAAGCAGTATGTCTAAAACGTAACCGTGGTCTCCCTCGCCAGTCTTGCGTCTGCGCTGAGAGCCTGCCAAGTGTTCAGTCAATAAGCAAACAATTGTACAAGCTCACATCCTGTAAGTCGTCCAGCTAATCAGAGCAAGCAAGAATGTGAATAGATCTACTGACTAGCAGCAACTCGGCAGCCGTTTTCTCCCTAATGACTTGCTACTTCCTGCTCGGCTTAATCTGCTGTCACCCCAGATCTTCCCTCTTACTTTAACAGCACAGCAAAAGCAGTCTCTAATGGTGGCGATTTCTTCAAAGCATTGTTTCATGGCCTCGGGTTCATGTAGAAGAGTGCCTCGCTGCCATATGCGAGCTCTGGAGGAGCTGAGAATAATGACAACATGGTCTATGTGCAGTTTTAAAATAAGTCGCTAGTGACACAACGAGCATGCTGGGAGTTTGGTACCATCACAGGCAATGGATACAGACTAGAATCAGTTTAAAATGAAACGGAGTGCTGTAATTGGCCAAGCGGTAAGAACAGAACACTTATGTTATGTTCGGTCGTAATGTTTCCTGATTTAAAATAAAAAATCAAAAAACACGTAAAATAAAATGTATCATACACATTATTCAGCACAACACAGCTGATAAGCTAGAGAGAGCATGACATCACGCTAGCAAAATAACCCTCACTTCCCTGGAAACTGCCAGTTTATTATTTATTTATTTATTTATTAATTAGACCAATTTCCACTTAACCAATGGATTCAAGTGTTTCTGTTGGCAAGTCTGTTTACTTTAATAAAAAGGAGTATTCTTTTATTGCACAGACTGCAAGTGTGTTGTATGTAAAGGGGTGTGTGTGTGTGTGTGTGTGTGTGTGTGTGTGTGTGTGTGTGTTAGGAAGGCCTACAGAGCTGCTCTCCTCTCTGACTGCACTCTCACACATCAGCTGTGCTCACTTCCTCTCTCCTTTTCAGCAGAATTAAACGCTACACCTCTGACTCATGTTATCAAAGTCAATCGATTAGCGGATGAGGTAAACAGAAACTGCTTGTTGCACTGAAACCAAAGGAAATGCTCAGCGGTTGTGCACTTCGTGAGACTGATTTACTGAAGCAAACCAACAATGCAGCTAGCCATTGTGCCATGATCATGTTGCTACAATTTTATATTCACCCTGTTTTTTTTTAATAAAGATCTCTACTCACCATGCCACCACAATTACCAGAATCTGGCTGTACACATGAAAACATGAAGAATCAAGCTGAAGATGTCTAACCTCCACACTTCCTTTGCATCACCCTGCTCAGACTTGTGACGGGATCACCAGAGACTGATGTTGAGACAGTTGAGACGGATAACCAGTATGTTCGTGCGTCTCGAATGCTTCGTCAGTGATCGCGTACGTTCAGCAGTAGCCTGATTGCCAAATCTGCCACCTATGAAAATCTTAACGCTCCTGAAAGTAGCTCCTAACCGGCAGGTTTAGAAGGAACTAAAATTGGGGACTTGTCCTAATTTTAAGATAGCTTTCATCTTAAGAGTAATTCAGCGATTTTTAGAGCTAAAACTAATGCTAACTAACTAACCCTGAATTCTCAATTAGTTATGACGCAGTAAAGCGACAAATTCAAATGACTGGCTCCGGCGATCTCCTCGGGCCGATCCTAAGGCGTAGGTTGTCCGGACGCACTCTATTCTCGCTGTGGAGTGAAATGGAAGATCTGTGGTCTCATACACCGCCCCCCCGAGTTTAACTCCACTGTAAAATACACTTTCAACATTGTTAACACAGCCTTTAAACTTGCCGTGACCGTGGACACCAGGAGGCAGTGTCACATGAACCAAGCCAGACTTTACAGACAACAGAAGCTGAGAAAGAGTCGTCAAAGATGACGGCGCGTTCCATAGTTCACAGTGTAATCATGAACAGAAGACAGAACGGGGGGTAACTTTGTTCTGCGAGAAAAAGCGTTTGACTCATCTGTATAAAGCAATATCAAGCGGTTCATGTACCAAAGCGCTTCAATTTCACTACAATGGCAGCATGAAGGATGCTTTAGAATTTTTTTTTTAATTGCTATGGATTACATCACCTACACTGAGAGTCTGTTAGAAGAAAAATGAAAATAAATTACACGATCCTGCAGGCTGATTAATTAATGTCATGTCATCATATGAACGTGTGTGTGTGTGTGTGTGTGTGTGTGTGTGTGTGTGTGTGTGTGTGTGTGTGTGGCGAACATGAAGAAAAGGAAACCTGTCGCAAACTTGCTCTCGCTGATCTGCCAGTGTGCTTACCCATAAACCTTCTCTCTCTGTTGTGAAGCAAATACGTACGTTACATACTCGCAAGGAACTAAGAGCACCCCAGGAAGGGTTTGTGGAGGAAAAAAAAAGGGGAGGACACACCTCGTTTGTGGAGCCATCCCTCCTTCACGATCACCACGTCCGTCATACTGGACAGAGGAAGGCAGTCAGCGTCTCAGAGGGAGAGCAGCAGCTCCAAAGCCCACGATCTCCTTCACTTGGGCAAGGAGCCTCTTCTCAAAGGTTACCTGCAGGAGCACAGATCACAATACACATTAGCCTCAATGTTCAATCAGCAGCTAATTAAAACACACACACACACACACACACACACACAGACACACAACACAGTAAGGGTGTGAAATTTTTTTTTGCTATATGAGGAATCCAAGCGTTTAAATGGGTACGTTCAAAGAACATCAGAAACTTCTCCTCACGCCACTGGCTTCGTTTGGCGGGGTTACTGCTACACCCCGAAGCGTTTTATTCCTCTTACACCGCAGCGGTTTCAAAACAGAATTACACGTCGTACTTTTATCCATTTATAGTTGGATTTAATGTTGCGAAACATCTGCCAGACGAGCTGGTTCCTGTTATCACTCATAATATCTCAGCTAGAAACTGCAGTTCCTTTCTCAGCCTCTCTTGGAGATAAAAAGGCAAAAGAGCAGCTTGTCGTTAGAGGTGCAGGAAAGTCCTCTGTGCTGAAGAGCTTCCCTGTGAATGCTAACGGATCAGAACGAGTGCGTTAACATGGCATGCTAAAGAAATGTTCAAGAAAATGAAATCAACACATCCTGAGCAGTCAGAGTCCAGCATCCAACAGTGCTACAGTAGACTTCTAAACTCTCACCATACCTTCACCAACAAGAGATGTGTAAAGTTTGTATTATTGAAGAATCGTGTCATCGTGTTTGAGAAATATAATTAGACACGATATTTTCAGGACTAATTAAACAACAGCTCTCCGTAGTGGAATATTAGACGACACCATATATTTTAAAATGGCTTCAAAAAAAAAAAACACTTCCACAGTTTCCAGTTTCACAGCTTTGACAGAAATCAGTGGCACAAAGTTCACCTCTGGATTCTGGGAACAGGAAGAAGGTGTATGCAGAAAGTCTAGAGCTCGTCATGGTGTGTGTGCAGCACCGCTGTGTGTGTGGACAAATCGTTGTTATGACCGTTCCCGTTCTACCAAAGACTAAATAAATAATAATAATAAATATATAGATAAAATCCTGGCTGTTCTTTTTGTCTGGTAAAGAAAGGTGTGTGTTTGTTGTGCGTTATGAACAAGCCACATCCTAAATTTTTATACATATAAACAAATAATGGTCATAAACAGCACCAGAAGCCATCCGTGTCGTGTATACACGGCTCCTCACGATGTGCCCTAGAGCATACACGTACAAACAGAAATCCCCAGACAGAGCTTATCAATCTAAGCAGCCAGTTACACTTAAATTCGCGTGTAATTCAAAGTAGCTCGGCCACCAAACACGACCTCGCACCGGGTTATCAGGTGCTCGGCACAGCAAGTGTGATTTCCTGAGTTATTAAGATATGAAGCTCACCCAACCTAGTGTTAGGACATGCTGTCAAACACTGATCATCACATCGATGGAGGCTTGTATCATTGCTGAAGTGCATTTTATATATATATGGAATATTTCATGATGCTAGACTAAAAATGTTATTAGTACTTCATATTCATACTTAACTCATTGGCTGTTAATTTCAAAAGCCAATAAATATTTCACGAAACAAACAACAAGCCTTAAACCTCTCGGCGCTGGCTCAGTGCGCAGTCTAAGCCTGGAATAAATACTACGAAGTCGATGCACTTGGTTGTAGCATGATCTCAGCGGAGAATTACTGCACCGTAACTCCTGCACCTGTTTCCCGGTGGGGAAATGGTTCAATTTGCTCCATAATTTGATCATTTGTTAATTTCTAGGCATAACCAACTACCAGGAACTGCGCAATTACCATCCGATTTATCTTCATCTAACGCAGGAATGCTAAAGTGTGCAGGAATGGGGGGAAAAAAAAAAAAAAATCACTAGTCCAAGATTAGTGCGTGTAGCCTCAGGTTGCTGTTGGTGTGTTGTGTGTTACGCTGTGAGCTTTTCTGCTCATCACGGATGTAAAGAGCGGTTACCCGTAGCCTTCCTGTCAACTCCAACCAGTCTGGCCATTCTCCTCTGACCTGACCTCTCTCTTCAGCAACGGACACGCACGGGCTGTTTTTTGTTTTCCGCACCATTCTGTTTAAACTCTAGAGAACGCTGTGCTTGGAAAAAAAACTCTTGAGCTGTATCTGCAGGGTTTTATGCACCGTCCTGCTGCTGCATGATTGGCTGAGTTACATTTTAAACTGCCTTTTTAGTGAAGTGAAGTGACGTGTGGCCAAGTGTGGCGACCCATACTCAGAATATGTGCTCGGCATTTAACCCATCCAAGTGCGCGCACACACACACACACACACACACACACACACACACACACACACACACACACACNTTTTTTTGTGACTTGTGGCCAAGTGTGGCGACACATACTCAGAATATGTGCTCGGCATTTAACCCATCCCAGTGCGCGCACACACACACACACACACACACACACACACACACACACACACACACACACACACTCACTAGTGAACACACACACACACACACACTAGTGAACGAACACACGCACGCACGCACGCACACACACACACACACACACACAAGTGAACACACACACACACACTAGTGAACACACACACACACACACTAGTGAACACACACACAAACAACTAGTGAACACGAACACACTAGTGAACACACACACACACACACACACACACACACACACACACACAGTAGTGAACACCCCCCCGGAGCAGTGGGCAGCCTTGTTTGCTGCTGGGGGATCGGTGCCTTGCTGAAGGCTCTCAGCTCAGTGGTGGTATTGAGGGAGGCAGAGAGCGCAGGTCATTCACTCCCCACCCACACCCCCACCCACACCCCCACCCACACCCCACCCACACCCTGCCGGAGAGCCACGACCTTCAGCCTCCAAGTCTGACTCTTGAGTGAAATTGAGTGCAGAATCTTTATTATGATTATGAGCTATTATTAACAGCACTGAAAAGGGAAATGGTACACTGCCAGGTCTGCTTCACTGTGTTCAGTGCTGATAGGCATATGCTCTTGGCAGCTGCTCATTTTGTAGTGTGGTTAAATAGAGCCATACTCCAACACACAGCTTCCTCAGCTGATGAAGGAAGAGGACTTCTCTGGCTGACACAAGCGAAAACACTAATGTGTTGAGTGGCTGCTCCCTCACAGGAAGCCATTAGTCTGGAATGGACAGCAGCTACAATATGCTGATCTTCTACTTGTGGGACCTGAAACCCAAATTTTCTATCATGTAAGAAGGTGGAGGAACCGTTAAAAGTCTAAGGTACTTTGGCCACTGTGGAAAAGGTTCAACGGCGACTGAACAGGAAATTTAGTGCGAGTAGGCGCAGTAAGCATTCACACCACCAACCCACAACTTCAACTTTCAGACACTGAACACAAACAATTAGCCACTTCCACATAGGTCTCTCCTGCTCAGTGGGACTACACGCCATGCAGATTTCTGATCACAGACTGTCTGCAAAGGAAACCCTTCCTCATGACAAAGCACTTTATCACCCCTCATAAGAATGACACTGTTAGAGGGGAAAAACGGCTAAACCTTTCAATTCAAATAAAATAGAGCAATAAACCTACTTGCCTTTCCAAACAAGACTTAATATAACAGTGAAGTATTTACAGACTCGCTCCCTACAGCAGGACTCATTAGGGTTCACAAAGACACCAAGGTTAGTATTCTCAGAATCTCAGAAATAAATGGGGGCAGTCGTGGCCTAATGGTCTGAGAGTCGGACCTGTAACCCGAAGGTGAAGCTGAAGGTGGTGGGTTCGAGTCTCAGGTCCGGCAGGGATTGTAGGTGGGGGAGTGAATGACCAGCGCTCTCTGCCACNGTGTGTGTGTGTGTGTGTGTGTGTGTGTGTGTGTGTGCGCGCGCGCACTTGGATGGGTTAAATGCAGAGCACAAATTCCGAGTATAGGTCACCACACTTGGCCACAAGTCACTTTTCTTCAACTTCAACTTAAGAATCGAAAATTATAGCATGATTTTTTTTAGCAACAATGCCGTTAAATTTTTATTTTTTTTTAATAACAGCAGCTCATAATTTTAATCAACACCTTCTGACCAAGAACTGAACAGCACCATGACATAAACATCTATAATCTAGCACAACTGACTGTGGCTGTGATCAGTATTTCCACGTGTTTGCCTGAATGAGAGGACAACATGGTGCCATTTAAATTTTCACCAGATTTACAAACGTTTCAGAAAAGCCGATTTACTTCCTGCATTCGTGCTCATGTTGATGAATGCCAATCACTGGTAAATTACCGAGCATGTAGTGATGCCTACAAAACTCCAACCAACCAATCAATCAATCAATCAGAGTAAAGCCTGAAAAACAGAAGTGGGAATTATTCTGACTCACTACAATGCCAATAGAAATACTTAATAATATCTATTATTATTATTATTATTAATTATTATTATTAATAAGTGTGCGCTAAATCTTCAGTCAGCATACGGCTATGCACAGACAGAGCGGCCCGTCCTCCGTTTATCCCACCATCTCTTTCATCTGATGACTGATTAGTTTTATTTGTCATAATTTATGGGTTTGTGCTGGCTTGCTTTTTTATATTCATTAATTATTACTAATAAAATAAAACGCCTGGTTTTCACACAGTGTTCTGGATGGCACTCTCAGTCCCTGTTCTAGTGAACCAGCGTGAGGTATTTGACAGAGACTCCAAATCACTTGAAGCCACTCTGGATCTGTTCATCTGCTAAATGCTGTAAACGTAGTAAAAATATACAATTTAAACTCAGATGCAGATGATTTGAAGTCGAGCTCTACATTAGTTAATCTTGTTATGCCTAAATTAGCACACACTTGGCAGGAGCAGGAGTGGGATATGAACATTTTTCTGAATTTGAGATTTTCGCGAATACCAGATTTCCTGTGTAAGCACTTGTACTAATGATTCGCGCATAAATCCACTCGTATCCCGCTTGATAAATGAGAGCTGTTGTGTGGATTTGAAGCCGAGCTGAAAGTTGCCGTGTTCGAGTCTGTGCAGTAGAGAGCTTAGAGGCTGTACATGAGCAGTAGTACACATATAGAAGTGAAGTGAAGTGACTTGTGGCCAAGTGTGGTGACCCATACTCGGAATTTGTGCTCTGCATTTAACCCATCCAAGTGCACACACAGTAGAGAACACACAGCAGCCTTTTTTGCTTCGGTGCCCGGGGAGCAGTTGGGGGTTCGGTGCCTCGGGTTCGGTTAAGGGTCTCACTCATGGTATTGAGGTTGGAAGAGCACGCTGGTCAGGCCCCCTCCTACAATCCGTGCCGGACCCGAGACTCGAAACCACGACCTTCAGGCTCACCTTCAGGTTACAAGTCTGACTCTCTAACCATTAGGCCACGACTGCCCCCCCATTAGGCCACAACTAGCCCCCCTTAAGGCCACGACTAGCCCCCATTAGGCCACAACTAGCCCCCCTTAAGGCCATGACTGCCCCCATTAGGCCACGACTGCCCCTGTGGCTGTGGACATGCCCCTGCTTCAGGCCAGCAGTGTGCACGTTGAGAGCTATTATCTGAAATGTAACTTAAGATGCTGCATCGAAACATTACCCAAAAATGGGAATTAATTAATATGTAGAATACTGCAATGATGATGTATAATTTACGCATGTATTTGAATTTTATTGTCGGATAAAGATTTTAGAGCTTTGAGTCTTGACTGACTGACCTACTGTTAGCTGAGACTGGAGGGCCTCAGAGACATTCTGGCTTCACTGTTAAACGGTTCCGTTGCTCTTCACCCACATCCCATACAGTCACTGGTTTGTCTATACGGCTTTATAAGCAGCTCTCACAGATGCTGAGGTTGCTTTTGTTTTTGGCAATCATTTCCAACGTCAACAGCATTCAAACACTGTTAACAAAGGTTTTTAAGTGTGTGGGGTAGTGGTGGCTGAACGGTAAAGGCTCTGGGTTACTGATCGGAAGGTCGGGAGTTCAAGCCCCAGCACTGGCAAGCTCCTGCTGTTGGGCCCTTGAGCAAGGGCCCTTAACCACCTCTGCCCCAGGGCTGACCCTGCACCGTCACCCTAGCTCTCTAGCAAACTGGAAAATGCAAAAAAATAAATAAATGTACATACACACACAATGTATAACTTATGAATGGACTGCACAGTCATACATATTGTCTGCATTCATCTCAGGTCATTTTTCTGCAATTCTCGCTGTCCTTAATCTGCAGCTCCACCATGTTTTTACATGATGATGATGATGATGATGTTTAGCCCATTGAGTCAGAGTTTTTAAATAATCCTACATTGAAAGCCACCGACCTGAAGCCTCTAGCTAATGTTAGGAGTCTGCTGATGTAACGTTTACCTGTTAGATTGCTAACTCCTGTGCTAATGACTCCAAGAGAGAAGGGATGGGTATAACCAACGACACGAAACTGTGCGTATGGTGCCGCCCTCGGAAAATTAATCTTCAAACAAAATGACCTGAAAGTAGACACGCTGTGACACACTGCGGTATTTAAACGCCTTTAAATGTTTTTATGTTTATGTAAAGCGTATGATCTCTATTCTGCTGTTTGCAATATTTAATGCCATTTATTGACGTTTGCTTATAATAGAAGTGTCCTAGAGACTGACTGGTGATTCCTCGTCTTCTAACACACCGTGAGCCCATCAAGGCCTGGGTGTTAGGTGCTGTGCAGTGCCATGGCCCACCATCAGCGCATTCTGCCAGCGTGGGCTTCTAAGACTGATTTTACCAACAGGGCGTTCACATTAGCGCACGCTCGTTTAAAGGAGCTGTGCGGACACTTCGTTCGCACTTGCTGCACACATTCTGCACACCGATAACAGCGGCCTCCTCGGCAAACATGCGCTCGGCGTCATTATTTTTATCCAGTTTCATCTTTTAAGCTGGGCGCTTGAGATTAACACTGTTTTATCACACCTTCTATTGAGGAACTTGCCGACTCTGTTCTGCGCATATCTCGACAGCCTGTGTCCTGCTAGCTTGTTTCACTCACCGTACATAAACGTGCACGTAAATGTAGCGTGAACTCCGTAGGCAAGTATTTAAATTAAATCTCACACGTGAACTTTCAATACACCGTACACTTGAATTAAAATCATCACCACGCCCTCGACTGCGCTGCATTTTACACTGCTTTCATGAGGAGTTAGCAGAATACTGACTGCCAAAAAAACTAGTGACCAATGGATGGATGGATGGATGGATGGTCCAAATCACGTTTAAGCAGACAGTACAGCACAGAAACCTTCAGTGTAGCTACTTTCCTTCTCTTAAGAAAATATTCTCGTCCCAGTAGGTTTAGAAGGTAAATGATAAATCTGAAACATCCGTTTTAATGGTAGAATCGTGAACTTTTAGCATGAATGTAATGTTTCAGATTTATCATTATCCATCAACAGTAGGGCTGAACAAGATATCAAAATATAGCAGATATAAATATATCACACATTGTCTTTTTCTTCAACATCGTGCAGCCCGAATCAACAGTAATGTTCTCTCGTTACTGATAATTAGATTTTGTCTCTTACACGCCCCATAATTATTTTATTCTTTAAAATCCCACATCTTAACCTATTTCAGCTCGAATCCCACTTGCTTGGCTCTTCATGAATACTGCGCTTTACTTGGTGCTGTACAATATACTTAGCGCATGCACGTGAGGTTCAACCACAGATAAGCGGTGACTTTTCGTTGCAATTTGGCGTCGTCTGCAAATTTCCACTCTGCATTCTCTCTAGCTTCACATCAGTGAAAGTATTGCCACACTGGCTTTGTTTGGGTGTGCCTATCACCACCTTCTGCTCGCCATTTCCTCAAAAGCAGCATGCACACTAACCTAACGCAGGCAATGTGAAACTGCTTAGCGGGAGTGTATTCACTGTCTCGAAGGAAAAGTGGTCACTTAAGTAATGAATTAGTCGAGTGAAAAGTCTCGCCGCTAGTCACCGCCTCTCAAGCCTTCGCTGGCTACTGAGGGGAAACGGACACAGGCAGGATGCAGACAGTCCTGGAAAAAAATAATAAATAAATAAAATAAAATAAAAAAACTGACAAGAAAATGATCTTCGATATACTGCTGTGAACAACCAAGTGAGCTTGGGTGACATCATCCATCCCTACATACACCCATGCATTCCTTCACGCAAGTTATTACCGAGATGCTTCAAGCGAAGACACGTGTGCATGGAACGACACTATAGCACCCTGGAATTATCGCAAACAAACACAGGCAAGCAAATGCAGGCGCAAAATATATCTGCGTAATTTAAATATTACACTTTAAAATGATCTGCAACTAGCTACAAATCGTTTGTTCATCCAAATTCTGAGCGCTTTCGGAAAACTAAACGTTTAGCTATGACGCTATTGATTAGCTACTGAACAGGGTGGAAAACGTGATCGCTCAATTCCCATTTCTTGTTCGTAGTACTGGGCAATTTGCACGATTAATTCGAATTACTGTTTTTAATGCGATTTTCAAAATGTTCTAATCAAGATTGATGTATACGTATAAATCTAAAAACAGTAATTTGGTAGGTATTTACAATAATGTTTAACACTTGGTTATACTTCCTTTCACACAGGCTTCTTACCATGAGAAACGCCTCCTACAGGCTGCGCGACTCCCCAACACGGCACGCTCAGAACTGAAATAAACGCTAAGATAAACACACAGCACCTCGCTGAGGACCGCGCTCGTAGCAAAGAAAGGTTCAAATATCACTTCAGAGATATGGAATATATCTACATATGCGAAATATAATGCTGCATTACATCCTAAGCGGTAATTCACCGGTCGAAACTACGTCATGTTCGACGTCTGACGCCCTCCCGCTCGTGTTGTCTGCAGCGAGCTAGACAGCTAACTCGGATGCGTGATGCACGTTTTCTTTCTGCAACAGCAACCTGTACAGTCAGCGTTATAGATTTAACAAACGAACATGTCTGTATGTTGATTAATCTAAAGCTAATACTCGCATACACAGCATAACTCATTTAAAGGTAAGAAGGGTTGCTTTGTTTATTTCTCTTTACGCCGTGCGCAGCCATGATGACCTGACGTCACTGCGTGAACGGGGGAGGAACTCGGACTTGGGAAGAATACCACGAGTTGACCTCTCTGCTGCGGCTGCAGTTCACGTCACGAAAGACCTCGAATGGTCCTCATTTACTCTGCTGAGAGACAAGGGTTCACTGAGCAGCGCAAAAATACTAACAGCGCTATCTATAGCAAATAATCCAAACAATGTTTGTTTTTTTTAAGTATCCTTTCTTTAAATATTCTTTATTTAAAAAAAACATTGTTTGCACTATTTGCTATAGATGGTGTTGGTACAGTTTTTGCACATCTACATCTACAAGTCGATTCGAGTAAGTAAACAACTTTGAAAAGTTGATTTACAATTGCATTATGTAAGAACAAAAAAAACCTGTCAATGTAATTGAGAATCATTTAAAAAGTTGAAAAAAATTCAAGATTTTTTTTGTTGTTGTTGTTGTTAAAATCACCCAGCCCTACTTGTTAGAATGAAAAAGTTGTTGTTTTCTTTCAAAGCACTAGCGTTTGGGATACACCCGCAGCTTCTCTACTGCCAGGCTAAATATACACACACACACACACACACACACACACACACACACACACTATATATATATATATATATATATATATATATATATAT
>CM074954.1:18629623-18646756 GCA_037577455.1 Pangasius macronema
AAAAAATCCACTAGCTAGCCTACGATCCCACTTGAAGTACCATGACAGAAATGTGTGTGATTAAGCTAACAAATTTACATAACAATGTCAGAAAGTTCTCTTTCCTGCCTGTTGTTGATAAATGCCATTGGTGAAGTTTCACAATGCGAGTATGTAGTCATGTCGCCGGAGTCTTCAGTGGCCCAATGCGTAGTGAGCCAGGGCCCTTACCAGGGCCCGAACACGTGCACACAATATACTGACTCACCGCCTAGGGCGCTGACTTTTAGCTGTCCCTTGAGTTTGGTGTAATCCTACGCTGTCGTCCTATTGGTTGTTTTCAACAAGCACCGTAGCTGCAGCTACACTCTGAGATTTTATTAAAAATGCCTGGCATTGCTAGACTTTTGTCGTCATCTCTCTTTGGTCTCAATGATGCCAAATCAGTCGCCACATTACACGTTCTAAGACCACCGATCTCAACTCACATCACGACCGAACATCGTGAAAAGGTACCGCGTAAAGGCAGCAGATCGTAAGATGTTTCTCCAAGACCCTAAAAAAGACTCAACGTGATGGAAGACCAGTCATATGACAAGTCCAACAGCAACAGCAGCTTTTTTTTTCTTTTTTTTCCCCTTGTTGATGTTTAGGCCTGCCTCCCCTACCCAGCACTAACACACACAATAACCTCGACTGTGTGTGTGAGCAGATTTCGGCAGCATTCCTGGGATTCTGCATGTCACTGACGGCATATTTGCGTCAACGGGACCCAGAGGAACTTGGAGACCTTTCACACATTAATGGACATGAAGAAAGAATGGACTTGCGGAGTCGTAGAAGTTCCGTACTTATTGAACCCCCCCCTCTTTGTCGGAGGTAATTCCCGAGTACTCAAACCTAGAGTCTTTAGTGAGCTCTAGTAGAACAGAGTAATAATAACCAAGTAAAAAAGACAAAAAATACATCAGGCTAAGTAAAAACCAAAAGAATGTCTATTCTGTGCTAAGATTGCTCTTCCTGCTGCTGTTTGCCTCCTACAACCAAAACAGACCAGGTTCAGAAAGTAGCATGCCTCTATTTCCAAATACATCCATCTTCCCTATTAAAGAGTACTAGGCACGTCTAATTAATACTGACTATCTACTGCACTACACGTAAATAAGCAGCAGTTTGGGACACAGCCGTACAGACAGCGGGGAGAGAAAGAGAAACAGAGATGGACAATAAATCAACTTAAACAACCAACACTTCTCACACGGGTGTGCCCGAGCGGCCCAGCGAGAAAAACACAGCACACAGACAACGAAAAATCAGCCTGGGAACTTCTTCAGAAAACCATTTTACAAGAATTGGAGGTTTTTTGTTGTTTTTTTTTTTAAAGAAAATGGAGTCATGCTAAGAGCTGTGAGGGAACAAAAAGTAGTAGGCCTTAACCGTCCACGCGGCGGCCAGCGCGAGCGCGACGAGCGCGAGAGGACACAATGTAGAGAAATGACAGATGAATAAAAAGCACTCGGGTTGGGTTTAGCTTCAGCTTCTCGGACACGGACGGACACGGACACACACACACACACACACACACACATACTTGCTGTTTACACCCTTACTTTTCGTTTACATGTGCCAGCTTGTGTTCACGCTACATCTAAACAACGTGGTTCTTTTTTTATTTGCTGAAAATAAACAAAAAATATAAGCAGGAGGAAGAAGGCCCAGGCAGGAGCAGGCTGAGTGAGAGAGAGAGAGAGAGAGAGAGAGAGAGAGAGAGTGCATCCTATAGAACAGAGAGACCTTCCTTCCCTTTCAGTTGAACAGTCCGCCGCGGCGACGCCGCCAAAACACGCAAAATGGCACCTTACCTCGACGACAAATCAAAAATGCCTCCGGAACATTGCCCTGGTGGCGTCAGGCGTTTTTCGCAGGCTGCTAAATCCCACAGAAATAGGCCAGGTAAAGTGTTTTCATTTACCCCGCTCCCCTTTTGCCTTTGCTCCACTACGCCTCCCGAACGGCTCTGGCTCTGCAAGGCTGCTGCCACTAAGCACGACGCGGCGGTCCTAGCGCCGGCCTGATTTCTTCACCCTGCACACAACGACCACGTGCGCTCAGAGTCATGGAGTTATACTAGTGCCAAAAAAACGTATTGAACGTAATTTTCCAATAAACGAACAATAATATACAATGAGAAAAAAAAGAAAAACACTCTGAAACTGAATACAGTGCCAAAAATTTAACATGGTCTTCAAATAAACACTATGCTTTAAGTTTTCTAAGCTTCCTTTTTGCTAAACATGGTTTATGAATGCGCTGCCAGAGATTTCGTTTACGCTTTCAGAGTTTTCGTTTACATACGTCGAGTTCACATTCGCCATACTGGCACAAACCTCTCGTGTGGGCGTACTTAACAGCGATTTACTCTCATTGGCTAGTGAGATTTGGATTGACAGCTGGAGTGTTAAGCTGAAGAGGAGGAGGAGGAGGATGAAGACCACGATGAGGATGACAACGATGCTCTGTGCCGCTCCTGAGAGCTCATCTCGAAAAAATAGTAGTATGATAATTCCCAAACCTAAATTATTAATTACGATCTAATATACTAACTAAGTATATTAGTATGGGTCCCTGGAGGACTAATGGTTAGGCCACAGTGTTCTCACTGCTGCAGCCCGGGTTCGACTGCCAGCCAGGGGGGCTGCGTGCAACAGTGCGCTGTCAGTGCCGGTCCCAAACCCGGATAAAAATTGGGGAAGACATCTGGAACGCTCTCCAAAATTCGCTCCACTGAAGTCTTTACTTCCAGGTCAGAGAGCTGTCGATCCAATTCTCACTAGCCAATGAAGGTAAATAGTTGTTAAGCCCGCCCACACGAGAGGTTTGTGCCAGGATGGCGAACGGAAACTTGTGGAGCGTAAACGAAAACTCTGAAAGCGTAAACCACATTCATAAACCATGATTAGCAAAAAGGAAGCTGAGAACACTTGAGAGAATGCTGTTTATTTGAATGTATCATGTTTTTTCCACTGAGTTCACTGTTTTCAGTTTCAGAGTGTTTTTCTTTTTTCTCACAATTATTGTATATATATAAAAACATATATAATACTACGGTCAACAAACACACCTTTTCATGAACGTCAGGGTAGTTTGTTTTGACCCTGCACGCTTTCATTTTACATGCATTTTACTCCTCAGGCAGCTAATAACAGCAATGAATTAGTTGACAAAGTTAGATAGCACTAATTATAAAATATGTTTTAAAAATCTTAGACATGTTGACGTGCCACAATAGGCTGTTTGTCACTGTAGTAACTGTCTGTTTCGCTAAACATTTTTTCCAGCAAGCCTTACTTACTTTATTGGAAGAATGTCAAATGAGAAATGTTCCTGTAATTGATTCAGAATACAGAATATGTGCATTAACCCTTAATCGCACATAGGAGATCCTCTTTATGAGAAATATCCCACTCCCCAGCTAAACGGGATGTTTTGATTTGACCTACTTTTGACTGACTTGAAGTCAGACCTGTCTGTTATTGCCTGAAGTACTGGGTCACCGCCCCAGTAGTTCAAAAAGTGCCAGGTCAAATGCCAGCACGCCCCCGTTGCTCCCGCGGCCCTGAGTAGGTGCAAGGCTTTCCAAACTTCAAAATCGGAGTAAATTACTGTAGCAGAGGCGGTATACGAGACTATAGTTTTCTAACAACTCAGTTTCTGTAGCAGATCCTCTGTTGTGGTTTATCCATGCATGTCACATGCATTTATGCCAAGTATTTAGCTGAAGGCAGCTCATCAGACCAGAGTCTGGCTACAGGGCTAGAGACATTAGGTCAGAAAGGGGAAAGTTTTCACAGATTTTCATAGTTTTTTCATTTTATTTACCAGCTCTTGTTTGACTAGCAAACTGACCGGAATGGACAGGGAAGTACATGTTTATTCTCCTCGCTTCAAATTCAGAACACGTCTCGTCTGTTGAGTTTGTGATGTTAGTCAAAATGTGAAGCACCACTACAAAACAAAGCAAAACAGAATCACTTCAAATGGTCTTATTTATAGCCGTAAACTAAACCTTAAGGATTAAGGTTAAGGATTAAAAGGTAACTGTTGTCATGATTAAGTCATGTTAGTTTCTTATCCAGACCTTTATAAGCAAGGATTTTTTTTGGAACCTGACCTTTACAAATTGGAGTTGAATACCCTTACTGTAAGTGATGCCGCCTTGACTCCTCGATCCTGCCTCCTTCAGCCTGTGAATCGCACATTGTCTGAAGTCCACCATCTTACTGGAAGTACCAATTTTTAAACAAGCAGTTAAAGGAATCAAGGATAGAGGAGATAGGAGGCTGCTAGGAGAGCGAGGATACATAGGTGTTTCCTAAGTATAAACTCTCCAACTTTCCCTGAAAAATAAATTACAATAAATGATATAACAATAACAACCACAAATACAAAATTAATCATCTTAATTAAATAAACAATGGGTACAAATCAAATCCTTGCATAAATGTCAATTAATATGCCTTAAATTAAGGATTGATGTTCTTGATGTTCTTGTCCTTGTTTCCTTTTCTTCCTTACGGAGGAGATAAGAAGCGAGGAAGGGAAGCAAGGAAAGGAAATGTGGAGATTGAAGAAACGAGAAGCACCCGAGGAACAGGGTTCGAGAATTGACATCATGAGCCACAGTGCATTGTGGGATTAATCTGCCAGGTTTGTTGTAAACAGACCTCTTTGTGTACAGGGAGAAGATAATAAAACCGTATTTTCAGTTTGTTTTTGGCAAATAACATGCTTGGACAGAACTCAAAAGTGAAAGTATGAAACTTTAAAGAACGCAAAAGTGTGGCAATTTGAAAAGTCTAATTAAAGATGTCAGTCTCTGCCAAATACTACCAAGTGCTACCTCCTTTAACTGCACTATTGTGTTATATTCAGTTTGTTTTGAGCTTTGTTTGTTAAGTATTTCAATAATTATTAAAAAAAAAAATAGATGGACCCGTGGACTTATTAACATAATTACTTGCTGAATAACTCTGAGATCATGGTGGTTTAAATGAAGGGAAATTTAGACATGTGATGTATAATTAGCTTGCACAGTGTTGTTACATGTTATTGCTGAAATCTGAGCAATTTGGTGTCTGCCACTCTCTCTCTCTCTCTCTCTCTCTCTCTCTCTCTCTCTCTCTCTCTCTCTCTCGCTCTCTCTCTGTCACACACACACACACACACATTCACCCCTAGGGGTAATTTACAATAGGCAAACCACATACCAGCATGTTTTTGAGAGGTGGGAGGAAACTGGAGAACCCAAAGGAAACCCACAGTGAGAAATGCACAACTCCACACAAACAATAACCAGAGCTCAGGACTGGACCCCAAACCTTGGAGCTGTGAGGCCCTGACACTACCACAAAAACAATTTTGTATGCGTGGCTGAGATGGAAAAGTTGCTTCCATATGTGAGATTTTCATTCACCTGTTCTATGAATTTTTAATTAGTGTTTATGTCTAAAAGGGAAATAAACAAAAGAAGTCTACATATTGCAGAAAACAAGATTTTGCTGAGGTGAAAAAGTTCAGTTGCATTCTACCAATTTGTATATGAATCATGAAT
The DNA here is from genome assembly GCA_037577455.1 of Pangasius macronema. NCBI lineage: Eukaryota > Metazoa > Chordata > Actinopteri > Siluriformes > Pangasiidae > Pangasius > Pangasius macronema. Next base: position 18,635,214 of record CM074954.1, read on the forward strand.
TTGTAAACAAGAAACCTAAGTGGAAATTAGCAGAGATTTTTAAATGCTTATATCTTTTCCTGTGCTTAGCATGTATATTGAAGAGAAGATGCAAGAAAAAGTGAGATCTAGTGTGTGGACACCTGAACATCACACCCATATGCTGTTATAATAAGTGCCAATCTTCTGGGGAGGCTTTCCACTAGATTGTGGAGTGTGGCTGTGGGGATTTGTGTTGATTCCAGTTCATCCCAAAGATGTTCAGTGGGGTTGAGGTCAGGACCCTGTGCATCCACTCCAAACTTGGCAAACCATGTCTGCATGGAGCTCGCTGTGTGCACAGGGACATTGTCATGCTGGAACATGTTTGGGTTCCTTAGTTCCAGTGAAGTGAAACTGTAATGCTACAGCAAAAACACAAAGACATCCTATACTATTGTGTGCTTCCAACTTTGTGGCAAAATGTTCTAACCTCCTTTAGCGTGTGAACAAAGTTTTGCAGGTTCTCTCTGTGTCTACATGGGTTTCCTCTGGCTACTCTGGTTTCCTCTCACTTCCCATGAGGGAAATATATTCCTGCTTTGTGCTCAGCTTTCCAGGGATAAGCTCCAGATCCACCACAACCTGGACTAGGATAAAGCAGTTACTGATGATGAATGAAAGAATGAGTGAATAAATTAATTTAGAAAGACTTCAGATTGTCAGCCGGATTGTTAGAATAATTTATATAATAATTCATTTGGATTTAAGTGTTGTGTCTTACAAAGAAATGGATTGTCATTATAAACAAGGAAAAGCAGAAGTAGCTGAATCCGGTCAGTTTTATTTAATAGAATAAACTTTAAGACATGTCTGTCTGGTGTTTAATCATCTTAATATTCCAAATAATGGGCTCGTGTAACTGGGTTTTTGCTACATTGCCCTGTAGAAATGACATGAGAGAATAGAGAACACTTCTCTAAGAGGTGCTGCAAAGTTGCTTCTAGTGGCTTCTAGTTAAGCAGGAGTTCACTGCTGGCTTGTTGATCAGATTCTTCTCACCTCGTTTGTAAAAGCACTTGCTTTTAAAACGAATCTCGGCAGGTTAGCTCAGACAGTGCTGCAGATGTTATACAGTGCCCCAAAAGCCCAGGTTTTAACAAAGTTCTTTTACTGGATATACAGTTTAAAAAATACTTACCTACAATAAACCAGCAATGCTTATCAATGCATTTTATGATGGATGCCAAAAACATCCCTTTGACATCAGCCTTACAGTTCTGACTTGCCTCATCAACCTTTACTATGTTGTGGTTCATGAGTGTCACATTGATGCTACGGGTCCTTTATTGTTCATTGGCAAGTTGCTAACCTGATTGTTCCTGATTGTTCATTGGCAAGTTGCTAACCTATGCGTCCTGTATATTTGGGTATGAATAAGAACATGTGGCGGCACTGTGGTGCAGCAGTTAGTGTCTCCTCCTTACAGCTTCAGGATCCCTGGTTCAATCTTGAGCTTCAGTCCTGCACATGTGGGTTTCTTCTGGTTTCCTCTCACCTCCCAAAAACTTTCCAGTGGGTGGATTAGTGCCTCTAATGTGTGTGTGTGTGTGCGTGCATGACGCCCTGTGAATAGACTGGTGTCACATCCATGGTGTGTTCCTGCCTGTGTGCTCAGTGTTTCTGCGATAGGCTCTGAATCCACTACAGTCATTCCTGAAGATGAATGAATGAATAAATAAATACATATCTGGCTATTTGAAGTGCTCTCTGTCATTGCTTTCTTCAGTACAGAAGCTGAACTTCCACTATTGCAGATAGTACATAAGAACACAACAACAACACATACTAAGAAACACCACTGGACTTGAACCTTTAAGGAGCAGAGTCAGGCTTTTATCAAACGTAATAAATTGCTAGAGTGAGTGCTTGTCTGTTTGGTCCTAGTGTTATAATTATTACAAGACTAAAACATGCTTGCACATATTTGACGTGCAGTCAGAAACCTTATCCAGAATATGATTTCGCTAGTCATTAAAAATTTCTTTTTAGCTTGCAAGAGTCATTATGTACATAAATATATTATATTTTAATTTAAATTACACTCTACTGCCAAATTTTTTATTTCCCTTCAAATAAATCTTGACTCACTTCTCACTGTAATGACCAACCTTTACTGGAATATTCATTACAAATGATATTATTGACACTTGAGTGAAAAGTAAAATCTTTGAAATATTTACATGAATTTCAGAGTTTCTTAGTATTTGGTATGTCCACTATTTGCTTTAATGACAGTGTGCACTCGAGCTGGCATGGACTCCACAAGTTTGTGCAAAACCTTATGATCCATTTCAGATCAAATCCATCAGAGTGTCGTCTGAATACATTCTTCAGTAGAAGAGATTAGGCATGAGGAAAATCTGACCTTTTGTACAAAGCAGTTAACATGGTCAATATCATAAATATGCTTATATTTAAATAAGGCATTAGAAATAATGCAGAAGCTTGAATATTAAATATTCAAGATATTGAACATTTACCTTCTTTGATTGGAATATTTCAAAATTCTAAAACCTTTTGTTTATTTCCAAATTTTTATGAAAAAAAAAATCCCATATTTTTTGTGTATATATATATATATATATATATATATATATATATATATATATAGCACACACATACACCGATACTATAAATGCACACTAACTAACTAACTCTATAAAGTAAATCGGTGTGTTCACTATGACTCGGATCCCTTTTCTGGAGTGGAGGATACAGTTCTGACTTTACTGACCAATGTGCTGAAATCTCATTGCATTCAGAATTCCCAATTTTTAACCTGGATGTAGAAATGTTTACCATGAATATGTAAATAGGAGGAATATCTCTACACCTTTTCCCTTATGAAGAACACAAAGACCTATGTATTAATGATGACTGTGAACAAGGTGGCTTGCTGAAGGTGAACATTGCTAGCCAACTCGCATATCTGAGCCATAGAGACATATATCCTCTCCCCTAAATTCATCAGTATTCTGTATTCATGGTTGTCTAAAACCTTTAATCACATACAGTGCAAATATAGCACAAAGGCATCAAGTGAATCTTATTAACATCTGAGTTTGTTTTGGCAAAGTATAGTGATTTCGAGTCACATCTACTGAGAGCATTAAGACACGTTTGTGTGACTGAGGCAGCATGAGCGTCCGACTGCACTGCTGCTTGATACACTGACGTACAGCATGTAGTGTAGTGCTTTTTAAAGCAGTGCATTGCTGGTTTTGCATTTATTTAGGTTTTATATCAAACACAGAGTAAATTATAATGTTATATTGTTAAACAGAGGGTAGATTAAGATTTTATTGAACGGTTAAAATGATAAATGGACAAAGAGCAACAACTTTGAATGGTTTTGAAAAAAAAAAGAGAGAGAGAGAGAGAGAGCTGAAAGAGTCAATTCATATTGGTGAACTGACCTGATTGCTTTGACTGTCTGAAAAGAGCTGGAATTCAGTTCACTACGATGAATATGCACGGTTATGCAAATTGAAAACCCTCCCATGTCAGCCCACCATCTGAATCCAGGCTCCTCCCCCATAACCAGCATCACACTATGCTATTATCTGTGACTATCCATGACTCTCACCATCCAGGAATTTTGGATGGTTTTGAATACAACCTGGTTTGTTTTAATCCAAGATAGATAGGAATCTATAATAGAGTAATATAGTGAGTTTAATAAGTGACTTCCATAAAGTTACTGTACAACTACTGGACAAATTGGATAGCATGGATTATGTGTACATAGAAGTTAACCATGTCGCCATGTTTGGTGTTCTCTAATAGTTAGTAGGCAATGATAGTTTCAAGTCATTGAACCTATTTTATAGAATAGAATTTAATATCTTTTTCACATTGAAATGTTGTTTGCAAATCCCAGTATTATAGAAACTTCCTAAAATATGCAAAGGTATACTCATTATAATCGGAACATCTGCACACCTATCATTCATGCAATTATCCAATCAGACATAAATGCATACACATCCTACAGTTACAGGTAAAGAGCTTCAGCTGACATTCACATCAAACAGCAGAATAGGGAACAAATGTAATCTCAGTAACTGAGTGTGGCATGTTTGTTGGTGCCAGTTGGTTTGTGTAATTCTACTGACCTCCTGAGATCTTCAGGCAGAACATTTGCTAGAGTTTATACAGAATGGTACAAAAAAAAACAAGAAACATCCACTGAATGTCAGTTCTGCAGGCATAAACACCTTGTTGCTGAGAGCGGTCAGAGGAGAATGACTAGACTGGTTTGAGCTACAGGAACTCAAATAACTCTTTACAACCATGGTGAGCAGAAAAGCATCTCAGAATGCAAAGCACATTAAACATGATGCATATGGTCTACAAAAGCAGAAGACTACATCATGTTCCACTCCTTTCAGCCAAGAATAGGAATCTAAACTAAGTTGGTATAGACTCAGCAAAACTGGACAATTGAAAATTGGAAGAACACCAGGTGACATTTTTCCAAACACCAGTGGTCAATAAGATCACATCTTTTAGACGTGTTCCTTTTAAACTGGCTGGTGAGTGTATATACATAGACAAATATAAGTTTGTAGATACCATGGTACAGCAGCTTGTTAGAGAAATTTATGGACAGTTAAAGTGGAATAGTGCAGTACAATAAATAGGAAATAATAGCAGCACATAGACATTTGACAGTGGTTAAGTTCCAGCATGCAGATTGCTTTACAGCACCATGTTGCATGTGTTGTACTGCAGGATATAGGATCATTCCTCAGTCAGCTTTACTCTGACCAGGTTCCCTCTAATGTTTCCAGGGAAAAAGTAGTTATAAAAAAAAAAAAAAAAAAAGAATGTCTCATATACCTAACTATATAATCATAATACACAATCCAATAGGAGAAGCAATTTAAAAATATAAGTGCAAGGTATCTTTGATCTTCCTCACTCCTAATGTCTCCTTTAGACACACAGTGTAAAGCCTTGCTGTCTTCTAATGTAACGTCCACTGAACTTGCTCTTTGAAGAATGGCATTGGAAGAGTGGGAGAAGGTGGGAGCAGTCGAAAATGTGCCATTCTGTATAGTTGTGTTACCAATGTAGGAGTAATGAGTAACATTACCATAAAAAAACACATTGCTGTGCAGTTACACAGAAGTTGTTAGGTTATGATATCAAATAATGTTTGTATTCATTCATTCATCTTCAGCAACTGCTCCACCCCAATCAGGTTCATGGCAAATATGGAGCCTATTCCAGGAACACTGGGTGTAAGGCAGGAGATTTCACCCCATCGCAGGGCACCATGCACACACACAATCACACACTCACTCACACCTAGGGGCAATTCTGCAGAGCCAATCCACCTACCTGCATGTTTTTGACAGTGGGAGGAAACCGGAGAACCTGGAGGAAACTCCACACAGACAGTAATCCGAGCTCAGGATTGAACCAGAGACCCTGGAGCTGTGGACAACATTCCCCACTGGGTTTCTCATGTATGCTTACAAGTAAAAAGAAATAGACACGGCACATTAGAAATCTGACAAGTCTCTTAGATTAAAGTGGTTAAAATGAAAGCGTATCCATTTTATGAGACAGGCAACTAAACACAGCTTCAGAAACCCTTTCATTGTGAATTGGACTTATTGGATAATACAGTGGCTCATACTGTAAGTGTGAAACACAATAACAAACTGCAATTGCAAATCAGACCCCCCCCCCAAAAAAAAACAAACAAAAAAAAACTAAAACAAGACAGCAAATTGGAAAACACAGCAATGAAACTAAAATTCAGCAAACTCAGAAACAGCATTAACTGAATATGAAAAAGGTAAGTCTTTATTGAACATCACAGGCATGTTCCTGATGGCAGTCTGAAAGACTGTGGGAAATGGAGCAGTGCAGGATGTTTACAGTAAGAGATAATATGAGCTTAAATGAATCTACTGATGATTTTATTCATGCTCTTTTTTTTAATCAAGGTAATTCAGATTTGACATTGTACATAAAAAGTCTGCGCACTGCTGTTATAACTGCAGGTTTTTCTGATGTAAAAAATGAAACCAAGATAAATCATGTCAGATCTTTTTCCTACCTTTAATGTGATATAGCAACCAACAAAATTCAAGTGAAAATTAATAGAAACGTTTTAGGGGGGAAAGAAATAAGAAAAAACAACGTACAGTAACCAGGTTGCATAAGTGTGCACATCTGTTTATAATGGGGCATGTTACTGTGCTCATTTTCAAAAGTAATTATCATAAACCTGTCATCAATGAAGTGACTCTAATTAACCTGAAATAAAGATCAGCTGTTTCTGTAGGATTTTCTTGACATCTTCTTGGTTTCAACCGACTGCTGAAGCCATGGTGTGCAAAGAGATCACAAAGAATGTACAGGATCTCAGTGCTGAAAGGTATAAATCAGGAGAGGGGTACAAAAGAATTTCTAAAACATTAGATGTACAGTGGAATACCGTGAAGGCCATCATCAGCGAGTGGAGAAAATGGGGCATCACAGTGACATCACCAAGAACAGGACATCCCTCCAAAATTGATGAAAGGACAAGAAGAATACTTATAAGGAAAGCTGCCAAAAAACCTACGGCAACATTAAAGGAGCTGGAGGAATATTTGGCAAGTTCTGGTCACTCCCTGCATGTGACGACAAGCTCATACTCTTCACACGTGGAATCACAGGGTTTAGTTAGAAGCCCTTTCTCACAGAAAAAAAAAACCTATCCAAGCATGCCTAAATTTTTGCCAAACTATGTGGCAAATGTCTTATGGTCTGATGAGACCAAGGTAGAAATTTTGTGGCAAATTCTAGAAGATTTGTTTTACACAGTTTATCACCCAAAGAACAGCAAAGACATGGTGAAGCATCATATTATGGAGCAGCTTCTTTTCAGCTGGGACTGGGGCTCTAGTCAAGATAGACGGAATCATGGATAGCTCCAAATACCAGTCTATTTTGGCACAAAACCTGAAGGCCTCTGTTTAGACAGCTGAAGATGAAGAAATTTCACTTTCTAGCACAATAACAAGCCAAAGCACAAATCCAAGTCAATAAAGGAATGGCTTCAGAAGAAGAACATCAATGTTTTGGAATGGCCCAGTCAGAGTCTAGATCTAAATCCTACCGAAAACCTGTGGAATGACTTGCAATTTGATAGATCTGGAGTATTTTCGCAAGGAAGAGCAGAATAAAATTGCCAAATCAAGATAAGTTGGTAGACTCTTACCCAAAAAGGTCTGAGTGCTGTATTAGAAGCAAAAGGTGCTTTAAAAAAGTATTAGTTAAGGAGTGTGTACACTTATACAACCATTGCATTTGAATTTTGTTGGTTGCTATATCGCATTAAAGGTGGAAACAGATCTGACATGATTTATCTTTGTTTAATTGTTTACATCAGAAAAAAAACTGCAATTTTACCTTAATATGAACATGTGTACGATTAAAACGCACCTTAGGGAAGCTGGGCTTTTCAGAAGAAAGAATTACTCTTCACTATAATAACATAAGTAACTGTGTGTTAAATCGATTTCACTAGGCATACTAGATAACAGACTGAAAAATTGCAATTCCTTTGTCATATTCATACGCCATGTTCAAGCAGCAACAAATATGCGATGTTTAGAATGGACCCATCCTTTCTGTTTTGAATTAATACTGTTGTTTCCTGTTTTGCTGTTGTGCTTTGCACTTAATGTGTTTTGCGCTTATGGCCACCTTATGATAGCGTAACATAACGTTTTTTTCCAAGGTCCAAAATCAGCAGCCACAGGATCATGAGGAAGTTTAAAAATGCAGCTCTCTGACACTGGTGTGTATATCTAACCTATAGCCTCTTCTGCTTCAGCAAAACACTGGCTCATGCCTGTTAAAACTTCGGTGGCTTAGAATCTTTCCATACTATTATAGGACTGGAGCTCAAATCCTACATTTGAACCCTATGACCCCATTTTTAATCCACAGTGTACATTGTCTTTCCCCTGCCTTTGTATGTTCAGAATATATTAGGACATTCAGTACCACACAGATGCTGCCTGTGAGACCGTGAGTGTGAGGAGCATCTAATGTCCCGTGTGCTGGAACTGGAAATGAATGACATGGTGAAACTCCGGCTGGGCTGAGCAAAGGTCTGCAAAGGAATGCGCTGCTATTGTCCGAGTGAAGAGAGGGTCGGGGGGGATGCCATTGATGAGTGCAAAGTGAAAGAGTGAGCCTCCTGGAAGCTCTCTGTCTCTCTCTTCTGTGAGAACCTCTCGTAGTCGCTGGCTCTCTCGGGAGCTCCGGTCCCAGGGTGCACAACAACTGCTTTGTTTCACCCATAAACACACACCCCAGCGAAACACAATCAACCTCCCTCTCTCTCCGGTTGGGAAAACTAGGGGCTTCATTTACATCTCATAGAACAACATCGTCCTCAGGAAATCATTACACCCATGCTGATCAGCCTGCTAAACAAACAGGACATAGTTGATTTTGATAGTGAAGTCAACAGATTCACTGTTGCCATAATGGGCCTTCTCAGAGTTGCGTGATGCTTATAGACTCCAACCTTAATAAACATTAATAGTACATTAGTGTACATATTCACAACATTAATAATACATTGTGGATAATAAGCTTGTCAAAGTGGTTAAAAAAAACAAAAGGGCTGTAAAGTATGTACATTTTTACATGTAACATATTTAACACTTCTACACAGAAAATAGACCAATTGTTCAATATGAACGTGGTTTAAATACGAAACGAACTTAAAGTCTCTTCCAAGGAATTCGCTGGAGCCGTGGCAGAACTCTTCCACCGTGGTACCCAATATCCACTGCTTCCCCAGGGCTATGAAGCCTTTTCATTCTGCTACAAAATAAGTAATCAGAACCCTGGCCAGTGTAGAAGAAGCAGCACAACTGGTCTCGAGTCAGTGTGCAAGTAGAACTCTCCCAGCACCCCAGGGAGAAGCTGCAAATGGGCTTTTCAAAGCGTTTGACAGCTGGGACCCGGGCCAAAGGTGACCCAAGCAGTTGTGGAGGGCACAAGCTCAGCAGCTGCACCTCCAAGTTTGCTTCTTTACTACGCGCCTTAACAACAATATAAGGATTCAGAAGAAGGATGGAATAGTATGGAAAAAAAAAAATCCCGGCTTGGTGAATGCAAAACCAAATATCAATCGAATGACCAAGTTTGTCTTTACCTCATCTTAAATCTATAAGACAAAGGATTTAGTACAATGCATGCTATGTGTGAATAAAATTAGTCCAAGAGTGTGGACGATTGCCAATGACCTCATTAATATTCATACAGCCTATGAAACACTCAGGCATGGCTCTTTGAACATTTTCAATTTTAATACACATAAATTTGGTGGAAATTCCCAAACATAAGCATGATAACATAAGCATCATAGTATTGTTAATGTTACTGACATCCTTTAGTCACACATTTATATAGGAAAAAGAAATGTAGCCAAAATAGAGAATATAATGCCCACATTCTGGATCCAATCGTCAGAGTTCAATGTCTGGAAATGAATAAATCGAAATAAATTTGTAGGTGTGGAGGCACGACTCAAAGGTACTTTCTTTAGCTGGGTCTGAGAACAAAGGCCGCTCCCATTCACCAGAATCTTTCAGGAGTAACCGATCAGGTTACACACATTTTTTCTCAAAAGCAAAGTCAGTTAAAATGCAAAATAATAGTATTATGCATTACCTGTTATTACATATGCCATATATAAGCTATTTGTGACATATTTAGAAATATGAACTGTGGCATGTATGTGTGTGTGTGTGTGTGTGTGTGTGTGTGTGTGTGTGTGTGTGTGTGTGTGTGTGACAACATTAGCATCGCTGAGAGGTGAGTCAGTGCCAAAGCATTCCAACTCTGATCAGGATTAGCCCCCACCACCCTCAATGAGATCCCAGCCACACACATACACACACACACACACACACACACACACACATACACACACACACACACAAACTTACAACAATGTACAGAGAAGGAGGCGGGAACTGTCTCCAAAGACCTCTAATTATACACTTAAATGTACTGAAAAGAGAGGAATGCATTTTCCTCAACTCATTTGATGGAATAGCTACAATTTGGAGCATTAAAAACTCTTTAGGCAGGTTCTTCACTGCTAAACGTCTAGAACCCCCTCTAAGTGGGCACTTGATTTTCTCGAGAAAGAGACTGCTCTTACTTCGAGACTCTTGGGTTCATTCGAGTTGCCACTCAGTTTTGTTGAAGTGGTCTATGTGAGGATATGTCTCTAAAATGTGCTGGTTTGTGACCTTGGGGATTTTTACGCAGGGCTACACTCAGCAACTACTGGATGGAGGCACCTGGCTTTAGGTCAAGTAGATCAGGGAGATGGCTGCAATGCTATATCTTTATATCCATATCTCTCGGTATGCTGCTGATAAGGCTTGATATGTTTCTGCAGAAAATGAAGTTACACAACTGTTATGTCTGACTTATTCTTTACAAAGAAAAACTAGGGTTAGCCAGAAATGATTTAATGTAATATTAGACAATCTGTCACAACTTTGCAACAACTGTGGGCTTTAAATACAAAGAAAGAAGCATTATTAGTAGTCTATAGCTATTAAATATAGTAATGAGGATATGAAGCTAGTGGGTGCGAGTGTTGAGGATGCAGAAGATAGGGATAGGTGGAGAGTGATGATTCGCTGTGGCGACCCCTGAAGGGAAAAGCCGAAAGGAGAAGAAGAAGAATATAAAGAAAGGAAGAAAGTATGCTTAGATGAGAGAAACCATTTTGGATTTTATAGTGAATGCCTAACACTGGATTTAAACAATGAATGAAACAAATTTGTACATTTTTCCAAATAAGCTAAGACCTAAGACTTTTGCTTCCTTCGTTACGCCAGACCACAAGATTAAAGTAATCAACAAGTTATGTAATCTAATTAGCAGGTCTGAGAAAACTCTTAAATAATTTCAGGGCGGGATATGCGGGATATAGAGGATATGTTTCTTAAGGCAGAGACAGCTGAAATAGAGTGGGGTGGGAGCCCAGCTGTAAGCTTTTTTCAGGGGGCCAGGGATTTCGAGCCACTCCCCTGCTTGTGACCAACAATTATCCTCATACAAACTGCAGCCTGAATTCACATCCTTCAGGCTGTTAAGTGACTTCTTAAGCAGTACCATAAATGCTTGATTCTATGACAGAGTGATACACAATTCAATAAAGGCTCTATTTAAAAAAGAAAAGAAAAATGCTTTTGCAGAGCTGATAATAGCATAAATGCAATGGCAGCCATTTTGAAAGTGGGGTCTTAATAAGAATCACATGGATCAGAGATCTAGATTTCAGACTACAGTCACCAACCACTTTAATAGGAACACCTGTACACCTGCACGTTCATGCAGTTATCTAATCAGCCAGTCATGTGGCAGCAGCACAATGCAAAAAGTCACTCTGTGTGACTTTGATCGTGGCATGGTTGTTGATGCCAGATGGGCTGGTTTGAGTATTTCAGAAACTGCTGATCTCCTGGGAATTTCAC
>CM074954.1:18652060-18662999 GCA_037577455.1 Pangasius macronema
TCTGAAATACTCAAACCAGCCCATCTGGTACCAACAACCGTGCCATGGTCAGCCACAGAGATGACACTTTTTCTTCATTCTGATGTTTGACGTGAATATTAACTGAAGCTCTTGACCTGTATCTGCATGATATTTTGCATTGTACTGCTGCCACATGATTGGCTGATTAGATAACTCCACGAATGTGCAGGTGTTCCTAATAAAGTGGACAATGAGGAGTGTATATATCATTTTCCTGGAATGTGGAAGTGATGACCTATTAAATTTAAACGAGTATAATTTTAAATATCACTATATAGCTGATAATACTATGGGACAGGTCCAAAAAGCTCTGAAGAACCCAAACTACAGAGGTAAAGAGGTTACCACCTCAATGACAAGCAAAGGTACAGTTTAGTTTAAGACTTGTTTTTTTTTTTTTTTTTAGAGAGTGTAGTGTTACGTTTAGAAATGAGGCTAAATTATGAAATGAGTCTCATATCTGAGTGTGTATGAAACTGAGTGTGTATGAAACTGAAGGATAAACTGAAGTAAAGTGACACATTAGCACAGCTGTGTGAGGGGAAGTGGACTGAGAGAGCTGCTGCCGCGCTGTGAGGTGAAGCAGAAATACAGCACAATGGCTCTTACTCTCGTTATCGCGAGACTGCAGCGTTTAGCGACCTGACAGAGAGAGAGAGAGGGAGAGAGAGAGAGAGAGAGAGACTCAACAACCGAGAAGTGGAGAAAGCAGCACCGAGAGACGCCGACATCTGGCCACACATCATGAAAAGACGGCAGAACATCTGAGGAAGCAAGAAAAGCGTCGACATTTCTGTAAGTACTGTGTTATGCTGAAAACGGGAAGGTGTAAAGTTGTGTGTGTGTGTGTGTGTGTGTGTGTGTGTATTACCTCGTTCACTACCTCCGCGCAGTGCAGTTGTCGACTTGCTTCGCTTCGGCGTTAAAGGCTCACACACACACACACACACACACACACACACACACACACAGGCACTCTGCAGCTAGCTTTGCTAAACTGAGACTTTTCTCGTCACCTTTTTAGAAAATTTTACCTCACAGTGTTTACATCCTAAAACGCTGTTTATGTTCACTCAGCCATAAAATGCCTATTAATGATAATATTTGTGAATATTTTCAGTATAATAAAGATTTACAAGGAATTTAAAGCGACTAAACTTTCAAAAAAATTAAAAAAAGTTGATATCTAAAGGGCCAGTGCAGGCTGTTCTGACTTTCTCCTAAAGTTTTCCACAAGCAGAGAGCAGCGGCTGTGATCATGTCCGAGTGGAATATCGTAATCAGTGCTCACACACACACACACACTCTCACACTCACACACACTCACACACACACACACTCACACACAAGCAAAGTTCGGTATATGAACCGTGATTTTCTCCTCCAGTCGCAGGATTCCGGGTAACATATGGCGTAAAGGCGAGCACAGCTGGAGGTAGCGTTAGCACGGCGCTGATGTCAGAGCAGCTGACTCCACAGCTTGCGGGATAATTAGTGAACAGTGCCACCAGTTCAGACACTCGCACGCGCGGCTGTGGTCGGACGTGAAGCGCGAGCTCTTTCCTCTCTCTCTCTCTCTCTCTCTCTCTCTCTCTCTCTCTCTTTCTCTCTGCGCGTGCTTTTATTTATTTTTGTGTTACTGTTCTTGTTATTAGCGCGAGCGAGCTCAGTGTCGAGTTTGTGTTCCTCGCGACTCCGTGGAGGTGCGCGCGCGCAAAAAAAAAGTCTAGAGCGACTTCTCTGAACGCCTAGGAGAAGGTAAGGCAGTGATTCATTTACTGAAAATAAACTATAGCGACGCTCTGCCATCGACTCCAAACGTCTGTAGTTTCCTTTCTGCGTTGTTTTTCTAGATCTGCATTACGGAAAGTTTTTTTATTCATTATAGTGAAGTTGTCACAAAAAAAAACACACACACACCGGTTTCAGCACGTTCTGCATTATTGATATGCTGTATATAAAACCAGTTCAGTGCCAGTACCAGTGTTTTGTATTTTAAATCTGGTGTATGGTTTTGCTCTTGTTTTGTCTCCAGTGGTCTCTGGTCCTAACGCTTTGCTAAGCCTGTTTTGTCGCCTCTGTTTGAACGCCTCGCCCTGTTTATTCAACATCCGGTTTTTCCTGTTCTCTCTGCCAGGTTATGAGAGAAGCATGGAGTTCCCAGACCATAGCCGCCACTTGCTGCAGTGCCTTAGTCAGCAGCGTCACCAGGGCTTCCTGTGCGACTGCACGGTGCTGGTTGGGGCAGCTCGCTTCCGTGCGCACCGGGCCGTGTTAGCCTCATGCAGCATGTACTTCCACCTTTTCTACCGGGACCAGCTGGACACCCACGACGTGGTGCGACTGAACAGCGACATCGTGACGGCGCCGGCATTCAGCTTGCTCCTCGAGTTCATGTACGAGGGTAAGCTCGAGTTCAGCACGCTGCCGGTGGAGGACGTGCTGGCCGCCGCCAGTTACCTGCATATGTATGACATTGTCAAAGTTTGCAAGGGAAGACTGAAAGAAAAGGAGCTGTCCTGCCTGGATGAGAAACTTGTTGACAGTGTGAGGCTGAGCTGCCTGGACAGGGAGAGCTTGACTGACAGGGAGACAGAGCCCAGCAAAATCCCCCTGAGAGGCCAAATGGCAGATGACATGGACATGGATGACATCACAGATTGCGATAGGCCAGTACTGGCAAGGCAGAAGGCTAACGGTCACCTCAGTGGGTCTCCGGACCTTGTAGGTGTCAATTATGTGTCAGCCGAGGCCGAGGCCCGTGTGCGAACAGCTGGAAAAACGAATGTGGACGTCAGCGGTGCGTCCCAAAGGTCCCGGGCGCCCGATGACACGGACAGTGCGCTGGACTTGTCTTTGAAGGCGCTGTCGGGCAGAGATGTGGGACAGCTGGCCCTCGACAGGCAGCAGCAGGGCATAGAGATGCACGCTCGAGACGAACACGGCACGCTGTCAGTGAAGGAGGAGGGTGGGGGTGCCAGCTTTGGGAATAGTGTGCCCATGACAGGGTTCGATGCCCTCTTTCGGGGCAAAAATGGCACTCTGCTGCCCCCGGAGGAGCACCTGATGATGGAGGATGAAGAGGAGGAGGTGGTGGGGTTGGATGCTGATGAAGAGGAGGAGGGGATGGGAGGAAGGATGGGGGTTTTAGTGGCACAAAGGGAACGGAGCCACAGCCGAGAGGGGAGCGAGGAGGCTCGAGGACGAGGGGAACTACACAGTGAGGAGGAAGACGACGATGAAGAGCTGGCCTCCACGGACATCGCAGCGCTCCTGCCACCACCAGGCACTGTTCCAGTCTGTGTGTGCCCACTATGCAGCAAGGCATTCCCAACACCACATGCTCTGCAGCCGCACCTGAGCTCGCACTTCCGCGAGCGGGAGGGCGCACGCACCAAGCTCTCACCCGACGCTTCGGTGCCCACCTGTGCTCAGTGTGGCAAGACCTTCTCGTGTGCGTACACATTAAAGCGGCACGAGCGCACACACTCGGGCGAGAAGCCCTACACGTGTGCCACGTGCGGTAAGAGCTTCCAGTACTCGCACAACCTGAGTAGGCACGCCGTGGTGCACACACGTGAGAAACCTCACGCGTGCAAGTGGTGCGAGCGCCGCTTCACACAGTCAGGAGACCTGTACCGCCATATCCGCAAGTTCCACTGCGCCCTCGTCAAGACCCTCTCTATTGGATAAGCACACACCTTTTCTACTCCCAAAGGTTGTTTCTGACCTACATAGATGAAGTATTTAAACACAGAGGGGTGTCCTTCTCTAAACCCTAAGCCACACTGGTTTTTGGTGACTATGCACTCGACTGGCTGTAGATACGTTACAACTTAAAATCGGATCCAGTATTTTGCTGTATTTTAATGCAGAGTTTAGGACTAAAGGTCCTATTGGAGTCCCTCCACCCAGTGGAGAAGTGTGAAATGAAGGTTTTTGATGCACTTGGTCAGTCACTGGCAGCGTCTTCTGAAGTTAAATGATAAATATGAGTTTTTTTTTGTCATGTCCTCTCAACAGTTTTGAAGTTATTGCATATTCCTGAACGGATGAAACATTGTATTGAAGTGAGCAGTTGAAACATAGGTTAAGTTATATCTGCAAATTACCTTAATCATAGCTTCATAATTTACAGATTTTTGGTCTCTATTCGGGTTAAAGTCCTACTAGCTGAATCGGGAAAGATGGAGAAGTTGGTGATTATTTGGCTGTCGCTTCTTTATCACTTCTGGGGAAACAGGGTCATGTGTCTCCTCTTGAATTGGAAAGCGTTTCTGAAGTAATAAAATTAACGCACACGCTATTTGCAAGGACAATTACTACCTTTACTATAACTATTGCAGTTTTTCTGCAGTAAATAAAATGAATTTCTTTTTTTTTTTTTGAGAAGCCGAATGAGGTGAAATGGGACGTCTGGATGGAACTCAGATGACCCCTTTTATTATTTTGCTAGCATCGTGTTCATTAATCCTATCTGACTGGAAACACTAACAATTCGGTCCAAATTCTGGTGGAACATGAATGTTGGAGCCTTTCTATCTTTTTACTTAACTTTATCCTTTCGTCCTTCCTAACATTTCTGAGTTAGCGGTTTTGGATAACGCTCACAGGTTAAGTTTAGTTTTTTTTTTTTTTTTAGTTCTAAAGACAAGAGGCACTAAAAGTCCACGTAATATCGTTTCATTTTTCCTGAGAAAACTTGATTAGAATTATTTATTAGTTCTGTTGTTTCAGGGTTTACTGTAAACATCTGAAGTCTAGACAGTTGTGTTAGGTCCTAATATGTCCTATGGGTACTGTTTCAGCGACACTGAATGGATTGATTGTAAAATCAGTTGCTGTATATCGGTTTATCATTTCACTGTAACTTGTGTAGATAAGCCATTTTTAATCACTGTCTGTCAAGAGTTGACTCCAGAAATGCTAAGACGCACTTGCTTAGTGCATACACAGACTGTACATACAACACTGATATTCTGTAGGCTGCTATTTCTAACTGTATATTTATTGTAAATATGCATTTTATTTATCTTTTGTTTTCTTGACAACATCTGGAATCTCTCAAATCTTTCGACTTTCAGAGTTGAAGTCTTCCCTTGTTTCGTCGGTCAGTTTTAAAGCCTGTAATGCTGTAACCCCGTGACAGATGTAGCAAGATTCAGAAGCACAACGTCACCAAGACTTGCAATAGCTGAGCAGTTTATAAAAGTGCTACAATTAAAAAAAAAAGAAAAGAAAAAAAAGCATTATCCCAGGTATTTATTTAGGGAGTAATACATCACATTTTGCTCTAAACTACTGGAGTGTTACAAACACTGTTTGTTTCAACACAAGTTTCTGTCAGCGGAGCTGTTTAATGTACCGTTTCCTGCAAAAAAACAAAAAAAAAAGAACATTGGACTGGACTACACTCTGAAACCACGTCTTTGTTGCACATTTGTTGGGCAGCTGTTTAAAAAGCATATGTTTTTACAAGCTCTGTGTATGTTTAAGGGTCTTCAGTTAAGCTTCGGTGTGGAACACTGGACATTAGTGGAAGTTGCATGAACATTTTCAGAGAATGGTGTAATTATACTACTAAGCAGAACTGGACAGTAAGTCTTTTTCAGATGGTCTACTTGACGCAGCTAATACTGATGAATTGTGGGTGCTTTATTTGAAATGTGTGCGTACGTGTGTTGATAAGAATCTGACTCCACTGACATTCATATGTTGAAGTAATATGCATCCACTTGATCTACACAGTATGTGCCTTGTTGACACACATTAATCCAACAGCAAATTCATTATTGGGCATTATTGCGGGCCTGTAATTATTCATTCTGCACAAGCTGTTACTAATGGCAAAAAAAAACAACAAAAAAAGCAACATAAGGTGGTAACATTGTGTTTGCTTTTCATGTTAAAATTAATGGTACAATAAGAGTGTTTTTTTATGATAGAAAATATCACAAAATGTTAAAAGAACCGAATACGATATTATAATATTAGGCTGTGTATAGTACATAGAGGAAACAGGTGCATCATACTTGAAGTAACTTCCTGTTCGGATGCAGTCATGTGATCAGCAGTGAACCAATATTTAACTATCACATATGACCAGCAGGAGCATAATCCTGGGCAATGCAAGCACCAGTAACAATCCTTTAAGATGTGCTTTGATTTGAAAAATCGAACCATTACTTTAGGCACGAATATGCTTTTCTTCAGCAAAAGTGTGTGTGTGTGTGTGTAAACATTAAAACTGGAATATTTGTCTTCTAAGGTTCAGACTGTGAAACTGTATAATCATAAGAGTTATTTATTGATTTCTTTCTTGTGCAAATATTTTACTGAGTTTGACTTAAGTAATGAAAGATGCTACTAAACGGAGAACATTTTTAATAGACTTTGTAGAAGTGCCATTAGATTTAATATAATTCTTTTGATAAGAACCATATATTTTATAGGAAACAGATGCTTTGGTGTTAGTGCTCTAGTGAATGTAGGTGACAATCTGTTTGATTTAATAAGCTTGGATTTTTATTATTATTATTTTTTTGGACAGATTAACGCTGTTATGTTCCGACTTGGAATTTGTTTGTGCTTTTTATTTGCCGCTTTTGACGTGTACCCGTGTGTGTGCTGTGGAAAAAGTGACAATCTTGAGCTAGGACTTTATTTCGATTCTGTATAGATTAAATAGAGAATCTCATGTCATAACTCTGTGTGTTTGTGTGTATATATGTGTGTGTTTCTTAAGTTATTTCACAGTGGAAATGCTGGTATTTCTCTATTTTGTGTGTGTGTGTGTGTGTGTGTGTGTGTGTGTGTGTTATTAAGCACGTCTCACGGAGGAAACCTTGTCCCAGAGCCTCTTTTCAAGGACTTGCTGTCAAGGAGGACCTCTCCAGGTTTCTGTTTATAAATAACATCAGCTGTTTGAGGGTTGAAGTGCTACTGTATACAGACAACACAGTGAGCGCTGATCTTTTTTTCCCCCCACCAACAAAAGCATGTAGCGTGCCTGTGGAGAAAAGGTTTTTAGCAGATCATGATATCTGTTTACAATTTCAGAAGCGATGACATTACATGGCATGTGACATTGCAGCGACAGTCCAGGTAAAATTGTCCACTTCAAGCAAAATTCAAATATTAGTCTTTAAGGAAACTATCTGTGAACACTTACATTGGCTTAACTATATGAAAAAGAGCCTTTCGCGTGAACGTATACACACGCGCACACACACCTACACACGTCAGTAACTTTGTGACACTCAAAACTTAAAACTTTAATTCATACCTGTAAGGAAAAATGTCTCAAAAGGACTTTGTTTATGACACAAGACTAATCAGCTCCCATTTGTCTGTCTGTCAGCTGTCTGTCTGTCTGTCAGCTGTCTGTCTGTCAGCTGTCTGTCTGTCAGCTGTCTGTCTGTCTGTCTGTCAGCTGTCTGTCTGTCTGTCTGTCTGTCTGTCTGGTGTATAGCTGCAGTTGGGTTGGGAAGGGGACTATATTGTTGTTTCTTGTTGTTCCTTCCTTGTTTCTCTCTCCTATATGTATTCTCCTTATACTTGTTAGGTGTTGTTATAGGTGGATGGGGAAGTGTGTATATGGGGGGCAGGGTCACCATTTCCCAGAATTTAATACTTTATGCTTACTTTATATGCAATATAAAATGCAAAATTGTAAATTATGTAAGTGTGATGACGTCCAAAAGGGAGGCTGGAAAGGCCAAAGGAGGTTTGGTTCAGGATATTAAAAAAAAAAAAAAATAGGTGGAGAAACTCCAAGAACACGTTTTTAATGGATGGAAGTTCATTGTTCTTCTTTAGTACTTCATGCAAACCACATAGAAATGAGCTTGCATTGATTTGCTTCGTTTGTTCTTTAAAAAAAAAAAAAAGGTTAACTTTTATCGGACTACAAACTGTTTTATGCATATTTAACAGGACACATCACTTGAAATAAGCTGGTGTGTTGCTGACAGCATTTCCACTGGTATAGTACGACATAAGACTCTTCAGATTTGCTCATTACTTACCATAAACTTTTATTATTTTGGATATTTTGAACTTGAAGAGTCAAGGCAGCTGGATTTATGAACTATTATTTCTGCATATGGATATATCATTTTTTTCTTTGAAGGAGTGAAAAGGATTTCACATTCAAGCTCTTGCCATTGTTATGAGCTACGCAGTAACCGACACACATTTTACTAAGCATAATGAGTAATTTTTCAGTAAAAATAACTTCCTGGATCATTTGCATTCTAGCAAACAAACAACCATGAGGACCAAGGGAGAGGAAAATGCGTATCTAATTTGAAAACTGAGCGGTCATTTTTCAGTAAGTGGGCTCCTAATTATTCTTTGGCTGCACATCTAAAGAAATCCAGTGGCATGGATATGCGATTCCCACAGCCCTGCCCCCCATCAAGAGCATACAAACTTTCCAAACACACACAAACATCCCCCCAGCATCCCAGGCCTTATCCTACTAACCCCTTTGTCTTCAGATAGTAGTTTGGCCTCCTTATTATCTTCTGTGGTTCTTATGTTCTCACTAGAAACCAGTGTGATGTGGCCAACCCAAAGCAGCACCTGACTATGTAGCGGTTTGCTGCTAGACTTGTAAATAAGGGTGCTGGAGTGCTGGGAATGTTTTCTACACCTCAAAGATGACTCAAGTGCTTGCTAAACACCTCTAGTGTAGCTGTAACTCTTCTGGAGATCCATATCAGCTTTAAACAGGATAAAAGTCTGCCATTGTTTACGCATTCATGACATCGTCTTTTGCTATTTCGACTTGTTTTTTGACCTCATTCTCATGTAATCATGTTGACCTAAAGAATTGTACAAGTTTTCAAGGTGGTTCTCAAAGTGGGGCTGTGAAGCATAGCCAAGGAGTCCATGATTTTTAAATGTTGTTAACGTCATCAAAGTTACTGTAAGTGCCAGATGGTATTTATGTATGTGCTTCTTAGATATTAAGAATAAAATGGTTTTAGTCTAGGAACAAGATACTAATGGGTTTTTGATCAGTGTTGTTTGTGAGTGTTATTTACTTTTGTAATATCGTTAGGACTTGATTAAAGTTTGATTAAAGTCTGCTGTATCTGTGCTCTACTATTCAGGCCTGTTATGTTTACATTAAGGTATAATAGAGATGTGTGTGAAGCATCAGAGTTATTATAGCAGCGGTATGTGGAGCAACAGGGGTTTCTTTAAATTCTAGTGAGCTTTGGCTCTTTGTATTTAGTCTTAATCATAGATGTAACATTTGAATTATATTTGTATGAAGCTTTTCAGCATGCAGTGTGCTAATTGCAAAAAATAAATAAATGAAGGAACCAGTAAGCCTCATCAGCCATCTATTTATTGAGCAGAGACACAAGTGAGAAACTCTGTAGGAGAAATGCCGTGCTACAGTTACTGAATATGATCGAATTCTTATAGTCAGTCTTATAGTCAGTGTATATGACTGATCACTTGAATTGAATTGGTTTTATTCCAAACCTCAACAACAAAGCATAAGAAATAAGAAATAAAAATCAATATAGCTTATAGCATTAAATAGCCAGAATATTATTGTACACATTGAAATGATGAAGTAAATATTTGAATAATGAATTTATTTCACAGTGATGTTCGAGAACCCTGCTTTTGCAGTACTTCTCACTTCAGTCTAACTATTAGCACTCAGTACACATGACCTCAGTGAATGAATGCCTTCACAGACATTCAGATTAACTTTAAACAAAAAAATAAGACTTACACAGTCTTACGTTGTTTATGTATTCAAGCCTTATCTTGCATCGTTTTGACTTAATTAGTTGTGTTTTTGCCCTCACTGATCAAAAATGCTCATGTAATTTCCATTTAACCAGAGCTGGCCCATTTGCATGTATTCCCTGGGCAGTGGGAAGTCTTTGGAAGGGAACGCGAAGTTGAAAACTTGGACATCTTCACCTCGTGAGGCCAGCGGTGGGAGCCCTTGACCTCTGAACGCACTGCCAGGGACAGCTGGTGCCTGGCCACATTTATTTATTTATTTACCTCACAACAAAAGACAGGTGGTCACACTTGAAAAGAAGCGATGCTCCTAAACATGCACAGACGTGCACACACACACACACACACACACATACACATACACACACTCTGAGCTGCAAACAAGAGTGCATGCAGGAAAGTGACCCACACACTGTCAAAGCCTAGGCATGCTGTCAAATCTTTTTTCTTTTTCTTTTTTTTTTTATCTTAACAAACATAAGTCATTTCTATACAATATGTCCTCCTTTCCATATATCAAGGTTATAAATTCCAGTACATACAGTGGCTATAAAAGGTCTACACACCCCTGTTAAAGTGGCATGTTTTTGTGAAGTAAAAGAATGACACGAAGATAAGTCATGTCAGATCTTTTCCTACCTTTAATGTGAAATTGCAAAGTATACAAATAAAGTGAAAAAAAACATTTTCAGAAACATTTTAGGGAAACGTGGTGATATTTTCTCACTCTTTGTCGCAAAAACATTCTAGATCCAACAAATTATAAGGGCATCTTCTGTGCACAGCCTGCTTCAGTTCACCCCACAGATTTTTAGTTGGATTCAGGTCTGGGCTCTGGCTAGGTCNTGCTGCCACCACCATGCTTCACCATAGGTATTTTGTTCTTTTGTTGATGCGATTTTTGTGCCAACATCTTTTGGAATTATGAATTTATTATACCTTTTGGAATTTGTCTCATCAGACCATAATACATTCCTGCAGCTCCTTTAATGTTGCCATAAGACTCTTAGCCTCCCTGGTAAATTTTGGAGGGATATCCTCTTCTTGGTAATGTCAATGTTTTGTTCCATTTTCTCCACTGGTTGATGATGGCCTTCCCGGTGTACCATGGTACACCGTGAAGGCCATCATCAACCAGTGG
>CM074954.1:18671063-18682633 GCA_037577455.1 Pangasius macronema
ATGCTTCACACCCAGTGTTGCCAGGACAGACTCCAGATCTGCCATGTCCCTGAACAGGATAAAGCAGATGAATGAAGACATTAATGTTGAATGAAGACAACAATGTACTAGTCTTTCACCTCTATTAATTTTATTAATGAAAGCTGAAAAAAGAACAAATATTAAGTGTGCCTCCTATTTGTATCTGTTTAGAACACATTATCAATACAATGTAAACAACGTATTCATATTTGTTTTCATCCCAAATGTGTTCACATTTAGATAAATGTTGTCGTTTCTTTTCTTCTTTTGGCCGCTCCTGTTAGGGGTCACCACAGTGGATCATTGGTCAGTATATTTGATTTGGCACAGTTTTTACACCGGATGCCCTTCCTGACGCAAAGGCGTTTTATCCGGGCTTGGGACCGGCACTGGAAGTACACCGTCTTTTGCAACCCCAGTGGCTAGGGCTGGTTCTCTGGCTGGGAATCGAACCCAGGCCATGGCAGTGAGAGCGCCGAGGCCTAACCCACTAATCCTCCAGGGACCACCATTAAGCTAAAGGTAATACAGCGGTACAATCTGAGTAAATTTAGTGCTCAGTTGTCTTTAGTGCTTGGGTCTTGGGTCAATTTGTGTTTGAATACAGCCAGAGGAAATTAATTCCGTGATCTGGGTGGCAGTACAGAGAAGATAATTAATTATAACAACACAGGCCACAAAGAGATTTATACCTTGTTATTACTCCAGTGGACCTGACTTACTTTCCCCCACGAGTATAAGGTCCAGATTTTTGTGGTCATTATAAAAAACTGCTCTATTGCAGTCAGCATCACAAGTGACTCAAACCACCAAAAACACAACCTGGCCATAAACTGGAATTGGCATTTATTTAAAGTGCTACATAAATATCAGTTTTGTGACTCAGTTGACATGCATTATGTTTTCAATGTCAGTTTTCAATTTTATTTATGTAGTGCTTTGAACAATTGACATTGCCACAAAGCAGCTTTACAGAAATTCTGATATGGAGTTAGTCTTAGATATCTAAAGAGCAAGCCAGAGGTGACAGTGGCAAAAAAAAAAAAAAAAAAAGAGAAGAAATCCCTGAGATGACATGAGGAAGAAACCTCGAGAGGAACCAGAAACAAAAGGGAACCCATCCTCATCTGGGTGACACCGGATAATGAGACTATGAGTCATTACTCATCCACAACTGTGTACTATAAGGTCAGGCAGTGCCTATTGTGTTGAAAGGATCTTGAGTATTGATTTCATTTTGATTTCATTAGTGTTTTAGCTTTAGGTTTATAGTATCCAAGTGAAGTTATCCATTGAATAATGAATGAGACTTGAGGGTAAACTGTTTTCAGTTATCCAAGTGATACCATCCACAGCAATCTTGCCACCTCAGGGCTCCAGGGTTTGCTCCTGAGCTCTGGTTACTGCCTGGTGGAGTCTTGTATATTCTCCCTGTGACCTCGTGGGTTTCCCCCAGGTTCTCCGGTTTCCTCCCACCTCTCAAAAACACACTGGTAGGTAGATTGCCTAATCTAAATGCCCCTAGGTGTGTAAATGAGTGGATGAGAGTCCCTGGCTCCCATCCAGACCATTGCTTTCCTGGGATAAGCTCCGGATCCACCACAACCAAGCAGTCATTGAAGATAAATAAACGCAATTTATCATTCATGCCTCCATATCACAAACATGCCTTACTTCATTAATTTATCAAAACAGCAAATAATTAGTTTGTTGACTTTTTACAGTTTTTTTTGTTCTTTAAATTCACAGTACTGAATCATTTTGTACTTAGTCAACATAGTCCTATGTACTGTTCCATAGGCTGCAGCATCTTGTAGCGTAATTGAATTGATATAGCGAAACTTTAAACTGTGTCTTTGTGAATTTCTCTTTATACAGCATACAATATTAACAGTATACCTACGTCAGGCATCTTTTCATGAGTTAGCATCACAGCACTACAGGGGATTCTGGTGGGTGAAAACTTTTGCCCCTCCATCTTCAGGCAGATCTTCCTTGATTATCCTTCTATATTGTGCATAATGTTGAGACAGTTACTGACTTACTGTATCATTTGTGTAGCAGGAACACAAGCATTGTGTATAAAGATGCCTAGTGTGGAACAGTAACGCTTTATTTTAAGGAACACAAATTAGGCATTAATTAAGGTTGTGTTATTTGTTCAGCAAAGCCCAAATTAGACGCTTGTAAACAGTCTATTCACTATAAATTAGACTTCATTCATAAATACTTGTATTGGTTAATAATGCGTGATCTGTTGTGTGAAAATGACTAAATAAATACATTATTAGTTGTGATAATATGCAATAGATTCTTTGTTAAAACCATTTTATGTAAATTACTGAGCATGAATTAATCATCTAAGTTCACCTCTTATTAGCGTATACGTACACCGTATTTAACACGTTACACCTGTAGATTTTAGGTAGCATCAAGTGACCTGCAGTTTATCATTCGAGAACTTCTACAAGCTGAAGAACTCACTAATATTACAACATGTCTCATATTCTAAAGCTGAGTTTTAGTTATCGCTAATTAGAAGCTAAAAAGCACTAAACAAGCTTTCTCTAACACAACTGGTGTCCCATATTCTAAATTCAAGATCATTTCATGTCTTATTGACAGTAAAATAGCTCAGTATACAGTTTGTTGCATATGTAAACATAAACCTAACACCTGGGACACGTATTGTAGTATTAGTGCCCTCAGAAGACTAGAACCTATAGGTATATCATGTTGCCAATTATACACTAATGAGATGTTCAATGATTTGCAAAACGAGGGCATTTAATAAATTATCACAACTAATAATGCATTTATTAATCATTTTCCCAAAACAGATCCCCAATTAAGAACCAATACAAGTGTTTATGAATCAAGTCTCATTTACGAGTGTCTAATTTACACTTTACCGAACAAAGAACAAGACCTTAATTAACACCTAATACGTGTTCCTTGAAATAAACAGTGACCTGTGGAACTATACTGGTTTTAGTGCGCATCATGTAATATTACACTTGAGTTATTTGCTAGGCACAATATTACATCCCACTGTACAGTAAACATGCACTCTGCCTACATCCTAAAGCGTTCTTCAGTCTTTCTCACTGGGAGAATCCTAAAGCAGGTGTCTTCAGTCTTATCCACACAGCGTAGGTGTGGCTGAAGACTTTCATTGCAGCCAAATAGAAGATATACTTGACAGCTGATTGGAGATCAAGATGAACTGATTAAACAGCTGGAATCATGTTTGTGGATAAGGTTTGAAGCCCCCTGCTTTAAAAGGCTCACTCTACACCAGGATTCCCTTTCGGAGAGATCTCCAAGCAGAAACCCTTTAAGAAGAAGCTTGGAACCCTAAACGAACGAAAGAATCCCTAAGAAAAAACTTGTTTCCTAGAAATACGGAGGTGAAAAAAACCTGTCTTGACTACTTTCAAACTTACATCAGCACAGTTTAAGAGTGCAATTTTAACCCTATCCGACATGACAGTCACGTGCTGCCCTCTAGTGGCTTTAAGAGCCACCATTCTCAAACTTCCTTCACCCGTGACCCAATTTTAAAGGCCTGGAACACTGTTTCCCATAAATAAGTGCTGGTACCAACAGTTGGGTTTGTTGGTGTTAGTTGTGGTCAAATAATACATAAGCATACAGTCACTTTCTCCACCAAAAGCAAAGAAATAGTGATACGCTTTTTAGGTTACAGGTTTACACTGCAAACCATAATGTACTGTAGATCTTGTATTCTGTAGTGTTTCTAGCTTGGAAACATGATCATGCTGCAAACAAATATGGCCTGCATGAGTACTGACAGGGGAAAAGACCACTTTAACGACCATGAGGATGTGTTGGACACGGCTTTCCTGCAGCCTGGACTAAACTAGGCTTACAAGGAGCTCCATGAAATTCTGCCAGAATGAATTATTTTTAAAAAGCTTCTACCGATCTAACTTTCACCCATAGAACTACACTTAATATATATATATAAAAAAAAAATTTCTCCTTCAACCATCTGTATCCAAGATGACCACAAGGAGCTGAGAATCTGTGCTGATCATTTTTCCCCTAAATAGCTTTTGTATATATGCCAGAAGAATTTGAATCATTTTACTCTACTGTTATCAGCATTACAAATGAGCCAGATCATCAAAACCAAATAAACTGGAACTTGGCATTTTATGCTCAAGGACCTTATTTTTACAGCAGATTAGACAGGTTATAACCAGTAGACACCTTATAGCAATTTTTTCTAAATTGCTTTTCAAAATCGCCCAAGCTGTTTAAATTTTCTTGAAAATCCTTTACAATATAACACGAAAATGGAAAAATGTGATCAGGGATGTTGCATACAAATTCAGAGCATGTATGAACTGAAACCATATTCAACACCATCAACTCTACATAATTTCTACCAAATAAAACCTGCGTAAGTGTCGTTCTAAAATGAGAAGTAAAAGAATAAAACAAGTTGTTCAAGTATTTATTTAAATGATTAAAAAAAAAAAAATACATATGTACACAAACTCGATTATATAAGTGTAAAAGGTATATAAAATTCATTTACAGAGTGGAATGCGCTAAAGTTTATTACAAGCAAAATACAAACATTTCAACCTTTCCTTCAGTCATCGATCCAATCCGTCTCTGCATCTCTCTCACCATGAAGAGCAGCTACAGCAGAGGACTTTGTCATAGCGCTCAGTGTAACTGTATAGAGAGACACAGCATGCGAGTTGTTTAAGTTAATTAAAAATGAACAAAAAACCCATCCAATAGTACAATAAAACAATGTTACACAATTATAGCAACTTACAATATGTTAATACGGATTATAAAGCGTAGAACTGTACACACTAGGAAAATCATCTATAAACATGCAGAAGTGACGCAAATGAACTGAAGCACGCTTTGTGAGAAGAGGCATGGCTGTGTGCAGTGCAGGGATGGATGGGTGTGACATTACTCTGTGACCGTGCAGATGGAGCAGCAGCGGCTGGAACAGCTGCTGCATTGCTGTGTGCAGGAGGGACAGGCAGGGCGATCGCACTGAGAGCACGCCGTCCTCGCCCCTGATGACCTCTGACACACGGCACACACAGCCGGAGCGGTCACACTGCCTGAGGAGACAACAAGATATCACCATCAACACAAAACATCCAACACTCAACACGGCTTCAGTTCACAATAAATCAACCATAGTAGCCTGTGCAGACTCGTCATTCTGTTTACTTAAAGCTGCACCTCCCATACTCGGTCTTCATACTCGCCCATACTTGCTTTTCAGACCACAACATTAACACTGGTATTCAACACCACCAATCTCTAACATATCTGCAGTGTATGCGTGAGCGTGATTATCAGGGTCAGGAGTTCCCTGGAGCAAGAACAGAACAGAGAACCCAGTTACTTCAGACTCACAAATCCTAGTGTTTTCAGGGACTTGATTGGTCTTTTGCGGTCGCCGTGTTTGGGACTGAATTTCTTCACTGCACAATGTGAACATTACAAGCAGAGAATGAGGAACAAAACAAAAAAAAAAAAACAAAAAAAAAAAAAAAACACACACTTACTTAAACAAAGCCCTATGTAATTCACCCAAACTGCTGACCAAACCTAAGTGTGTTTTCTTGATATCACACACACAATTCTGAAGAATGGCTCAAAGCAGTTGAGCACAGAAGCTTACCGGCTCTCCATGTCTGGGTGGGTAAAGTAGCCCTTTGTGTTTCACCAGGAGGAGAAAAACTGGCATTTTAAAGAGGGGAAGCAAGTACTTAACATTTGTTAAGATTAGTGATGCTTGCTGCCCATAAAGTTGTCCCATAATGTAGCTACCTCACTACCCACTACGAGGCAGTATGTCAGAGGATCAGCTGCACTGCTGCTTGTTGAATGTTGTCAAGTGTATTAAGGCAGTTTAACAGTATAATTAAGCAATATCACACTGACAATCCTGCTCTTGTACTCGATATCAATATTGTGATGATCTTCAGTATAACCATGTGGTGTGTGATATTGCTTAAATAATTTATGCTTTAAGTTCGGACAACTTTTCAGATGGACAAGAAAACCTTCAAGTCCCTGACGGTGCACAAATACCAAAATACTTGAGGGAACGCAACCAAGTAACCAAAGTAACTTTAAAATCCCATTTCCTCCCAATTTGGTCGGTGCTAATTCTCACCTACTGGCCACGTCAACATCAGCTCTGGGGAAGTGTGCTCTGAAACATGTGCAACTCTGCCACTGAACTTTTTCAGACTGCTGCTCACACACTATCACAGGCAGCAGAACATGCTAGAAGGAGACGGCAACTGCCCTCTTTCATGCGCATTAGCTCTTCTCTGAGCTCTCCTCAGCTGACTGGTGTGACCATCACTTCTTCCCACCCAGACAGAGGAGCTCATGCTCTCAGACTCTTGGACAGCTGTGGAGTCTTCAGGGTTCGAACTTTGGATCAGGTTGGAAAGCGTGATTTTAAAAAAATAAATAAAAATCATCAGACCTTTACTGAGACTTTAATTGTAAGCAAGTTTTGAATAAACACCCCCACAGTCGAAAGTGTTTGTGGTAATTGCACACATGCTGCAGGTGCGTTACAGATTAGGCATGGGGGAAGGAGAAAAAACCCACAATGCTGATTACACACATCAACAGCCTCTACACTTGCATTCTTGTTCATTTGCATAAGATTTATTAAGTCACTGAAGAAATTGACATCCTTCTGCTACATTTTTAATCCAATGATCACAAAATAGCAAGTTTTTACGTATAATTAAAATAGACTTATTTTTGCAGGAATGTTGCATCAAGATTTACTCAAGCTACCAATAGTGTAAGTCAGGAGGAATTCCTAATAAAAACCCTAGCCTTGGCTCCTGAGTGTTACCTGGGGGTGAAAAGGGTTTACTCTAGCTTCCAGAGATTACTACATTTTTAATCCCAACAATTCCACCGTCATCCATGGCTGTGAGCCCAGGAGTGCAAAAGTGGAGGGATTGCATGCTCACTCTGTCAAGTCACTTACAGTGACACTAGCCAAACATGTGCATGTGTGAGCTCATGCATGCAGAATAGGGCAGATAGCGATTTCCTCCGAGTGTGTTATGCTGCCCTGTGACACTGCATAATTTGAAAGATGCGGAGGTTCACATGCCTTGGAGGAAGCACGCGTGAGCCCACCCTTCCCAGTTGGTAAATGATGTGTGATAGAAGAATTACCAAGCGAGTGAGAACTGGCAAGACCAATTTTTATTTATTTATTTATTTTTTTGGTTGGGTGGGTGGGGGGATTATTATTATTGTTTAGAGACCTAAACACCCCAACCTTAAAAATCACAGAGTGCCATGAAGTTTTACCTGAAACTTCCTTGGCTTTCTTCAGTTTCCCATCCAGCCCAATCAGAGTCTGTCCTTTGAGTAGCTGCTGATTATTTGCAGGAGTCACTTCACCCTGATTACACGCGTCCACATCAGCGCACTTCCCCTCTGCATCCACCTTCCAAATTCGCCCCATTACTGCTCGGGTCCCAGACTTCTCGTTCAAGAACCAGAAAAGACATCTCCTTAATCCTGTGTCAATAAGTAATGTTGTACAGTCTGTCGTCATTGCTTCATGCTATGCATGCAGTTCACAACTTCAGTGCTGAAGACATTCTGCTGACAGCGATTGCCTTTTTTTTTTAATTTTTAGAAATTAATGAAATTAAAAAAAAAAAAAGGCTACATGAAAATAAAAATAAAAATGGAAGGCCAGCATGGGTACAATTTCATCAATTATATATTCAGTCAGTAGTTTCCTCTATCACACATCAATGAACCAGTCATGTCAACGTAATGTAGCAGCACTTCTTATAGAACACATTCCTTCACGTTTAGATAGCCCAGTTTGGAGCAATTTTCCGTCACAAATTCTTTTTAGCTGTGAACATAATCCACTTCTCTGGGTATTTAGCTGGAGACTCATTTTGGTACAACATTCCAGGAGCAGTGGCAACATGGAGTCCTGCATTACATTTTGGGCCACCCAGAACATGCTTGCGTAAATAGTGCCAACACATTGATATACACCGCTTGAACATCAGTGTTATGCTTTCTGCTTCTCAGATGAAGATGCTACATGATGGTGAGCTAGTAAATAAAACATCACTTGTTTGGGGGTAACGTGAGAGGATCCGGTAATGCTCATCCTGCTCTTTTTGAAATAAAATAATCTCAGGTATGCAGAAATGGATGAGATGAGTAGGCTATACCATCACTTGGAGGATTTTTACTGCTGCCTATACACCATGGAGGACACTGACACCATAACCTGCTGAGACAATGATTTCTGACTAGCATTACCAGAGAGCTTTTCAGAAACAACTCTGGTAACAGAAGGGTGTAAAGTCATGCATCACCCAAAGTCCTACGATTCCCCTTTAACATATATACTTTAGATAAGTGTTTCAGGTGTTTGATCACACCTTCCACGTAAGAAGCGTGGAAGCATGCGTCAAAAGGATACAGATGAAGCTCTGTATGGACACGTGGTGTCTTTCCTTTAACATCACTGATGATGAGAGTTATATTAGTGTTTACTTGGAGTATGGGTTCAGTTTAGGGATGGAGTAAACCTCTTGAGGGTAAGTAAGAGTCACGGTGTAAATTTCTTCGTGTGATGACAACATGTCTAAAATGTGAATGTATCACGATTACATCAGTGTATATAAACACAGTACAACAAGCTCTGTGCACCTAAGAAAGATTTCTCTTCCCACCTCATGTATGAGAGTTAAAGTTCATATTTAGGTTGGATTAAATTAATATCACTTACATCAAGAGCTTTTCTTAGTGGCATTTACTGGCTCAAATCTTACATAAGCCATGAAAATGTTTACATGGCACACAGGGATCTATTTTCAACACAATTACCACCAAAGCCTCATGAAGCTTCTTCTCAGCATTGATAAAACCCGCCATGTCGGACAGCATTAAACAAACACCAGACACTTGCATTAAGTTTCCTACTTTTCCTTCCTTCAGCCATTACCCGGAGATACAGCATTAAGGATTAAAGAGCAAGCAACTCGCCCATTAATTGGTGGATTACTTACGAGTTTAAACTGCTGTCCAATTAAAAGGCAGGAGGCGGGGCTTTCAGGAATACGGGTACGGAAAAACAACGCTAGTCTGGTTACGCACTTACGATGGCCTAACTTTACACTAACAGCTCAGAGAATTTCACAGCCCCGCTAGGTGATATAAACATCCAGTGCAGAAGAACAACAATATTGAACAATATTAAAAAGTATTTTTGAGCCAGCTATCACGTTAATAATGTGCGACACGGGCTTAAGACCAAACTCACCGTAAACTTCCTGTCTGTATTTGTTTCCCAGAACTCCGTGCAGGTTCAGCTCCTTTTGTCCAACATGGATTTTATACTGTGTCGAAAACGATTCAGTGAAAGGGCACGACCGTTTAGGCATTCTGAAGAAAAAAAAATACCGAAATGTTCAGCTGCTGAAAGACAAACACGAACCCTGCGCGGAGAGCAAACAAACCTCTGTGCCTCTACCTCTGCCTCTCTTTTCCCGCGAAGTCTCTCGGCGCTTTAATACCGCTCCCTGCGAGTCCATTGGCGGAAAATAATCAGTAGCGCCCTCTGGCGGTTCGGTGGTACGACAGAGCGCGTTTCAATACCACAACCTGTAGTTCACGCCCTAGACACTCCACTGTCTTCAACACCGCCAGCTTAGCATACACATGAATTAGTAGCTGCCAGTTACCCTATTAATCTAAAAAAAATTCTTTCGTATAACAGACTTTCTTAAATCCCAATAAATAAATAAATAAATAATATTTATTAAATCTTAGTAATCATTTAGAGTAATTATTTTAGAAAACGTCCTATCCAACACTCCATACCAGAAGGTGGCGGTAAAGTACCATAAAGCTAAAGAAGAATGAAGAAGATGTAGCACATATATATAACAACCCTTGGAAAGAATGACAAAGTTCACCTATTTAGGATTATGGATGAATAGTCAATTGGACATGAAAAAAAAAAAAACATATTGAATATACTGAAAGGAAATGCAACATTAACGAGATGTGTAGTAGGACAGGTATGGGGTGCAGACAGACAGTCACTGATGGCATATATTATGCACTCATGCTCTCTGTTTTAGATTATGGATGTATCGAGTAGACTTACTTAAAAAAGTGAATATTATTCGAGCCAGAGCATTAAGATGGCCATCAGAACAACTCCAGTAGCGGCACTGCAGGCTGCGCTAACAGAAATGCCTTGAAATATTAGGTGTCAGAAATGATCAATGCCATATTGGATACATTTAAAGGGACATAAGGAACAATTAAATAAAGTAGTAGAAGAGAGTTGGGAATCCATTGATTTAAGAGGATCAGGATTTGCATGGAAAGCCAAGAAGTGGGCAGCAGAAATGTCATTAGATCCTAAAAGTTTTGGATCTACAGTTGTGATATCCCCAGTGCCCCCTTGGTTATTTAGTCAACTGGTCAATAAGTGTATTAAAAAAGGAGATAGTGGGAATTAAATGAAGGTTTTTGCAATGGAACACATTTGAACTTCCCACTATGCATATCTTCAAACTCTTCACCCCCCTGTTCAAACTCTTCACCCCCCTGCTGTCTGGCAAACGGTACCGAAGCATTCGAACCCTCACGGCCAAACTGTGCAACAGTTTCTTCCCCCAAGCCATCAGAATCCTCAACACGCAGAGACTGGACTGACAACACACACACACACACACACACACACACACACACTCAACTGAACATCACCCCATTCTCTTTGCAATTTTTGCACATTTCCATATTCAGTTTCTGCTGCTACAATATTTATAATATACTGTATATAATCTTTATTCTCTCTACCTGGCTGCTACTCCTTATGTTTACATTTACAGCAACTTGTATTGTTATTCTTTTGCACTAGTGTCATCTGATTCGCATTCTACTAGAACTGTGTACGAGTCGGCAATGCACTGTAACTTGTCTTGTTTTGGTAGTTTTGTACTGTCTTGTGCTGTCTGCACATGTTTGCACTGTGCACTTTATGTAAATATATGTAGTCTCCTATAGTTCTCTGTGTTTGTTTTATGTAGCACCTTGGTCCTGGAGGAACGCTGTTTTGTTTCACTGTGTACTAGCTAGCTGCACATGGTTGAAATGACAATAAAGCCACTTGACACTTGACACTTGACATTTGATCTTCCTATATTTACTGATGGATCAAAAAAAAAACTAGATATAGGGTGACAGGTGCAGCATTTTATGTCCCTGCATTTAATATAAGAAACTGTGCAAGGTTAACGGATTGGGCATCAGTATATACTGCAGAGTTGGTTGCTATTCAACTCTAAGCTTACAAACTTTACAATCTTGTTGAGGGGATATTTTTAATGAAAAATTGGTCAGTTTCTACAGATTAAGACAGACTCCAGCACATTTGGGGATATTAGGAAATGAGAAAGCAGATGAAATGACTAAGGAAGCACTTAAACTAGACAATGTAAATATTA
>CM074954.1:18701001-18716883 GCA_037577455.1 Pangasius macronema
GGTTAAAAGCACTTTTGAAATACTTTTAAAACAATGACTATTTTGTAGGGGGGCTAATAATTTTGTCCTCAACTGTACATAAGTAACCAGCATTCTGTTTCATAGGATTTATCCTAAGACTGCATTGAATGGTGCTAAGAGATGACTGCCACACTCACCACTGGGAGAGGCAACGTTAACTTTTTAAAATTTGAAAAATATGCATGGTGACACCCAAGTAGCGGAAGCACTGACTTTCTGGAGTGGTACCTCTCTAAATAAGTACCATCAGGAGGAAACACTCTCCATAATGTGGTATATTCCAGGGCATCCAGCTCATCTACAGATTATGACATCCACCACCCAGTGGGCTAATGGTTGCTTAGACAATGGAGCACCCTGTGTCATACCCCATTGTTAAAAAAAAAAAAAAAAAAAAAAAAAGCTGGTCTGGGGATCAAAAGGCTGCTCTGTCTGCAAATTACACAGTAATGAATTTTGATTCACAAAGTTAGGTTATATTATCTTGAGAAGAAAACCTGGATTCAGGCCCAAGGTCACAAATGCATACAATGCTATCTTAGCACCAGATTATGCACCCCACACAGGGCTCCTAGTGGACTGGCAGATAGAGGTGCCCTTTGAAAGATTGTCCTCTATAGAAAGGCAATATTAAGTCTACAGGACATTCAGGGTAGATAGAAACTTAGAAAAAAGATCCTAGGTCCTGGACATTACACAGGGTCCAGCTGGTGAGATGAACAACATCTGGAAAAAAAATGTTCACATAAGGACCTTCGTGGCCTGTGTACTAGGGGACCTGGTATTCATAGGTGTTTCCAGTATTGATAGGTCGCAGTCCTCGGTTGAAGATTCTGTATGAGTGGTCAAAGCCTCTGATTCCTAGCTCCTAAATCCTGCACAAAATGTGAAGAATCAGTGGTAGAGAAGGAAAGACATATACAAGAAGGAAAGACATATACAATATGTGTGGGGGATACAGCTCTGCCAGGGGAACCACAACTGGCAGGTATTTGACTTGGCACAGGCAAAGAGGTCTACCACCAAGGAGTAGATACCATTCCTCTTGTCATATACACAGTTTTGACAGTGCATAGCCTCCTAGCCCTAGCAGATAAATTTAAGGCCAATTATAGCTAAGCCCACCTGAGGAGATTCTGTCCAATCTGAAAAGAGCTGTGCACCTTCATGACACTCTGATGGCTGATATAACTGACTGTCACAACATTGTCTTTGAGAACCAGACAATTGTGATGTCTGAGGATTTCAGAGAGGCATATGGATTGCCTTCAACTCCAGCTGGTTGATGTATCTTATACCAGGGGGCTGCTTGTCCCCAGTACCCCTGAGGCACCATACAGCCCCCCAGAGTTTTGGTCATTACCTCTTGGCCGTCCAACCAGACTCCTTGTCCTAGAATTGCCCTTCACTGCCAGTGGGCTCATGATTGGACTCCCTCTACTGAAGCAACATGTTTCAATCTGTGGAATGTCTGCAATGCTAGCATGCCTAGAGGAATTACTGATGCAGCTGCCATCATCAGTCCAAACATGACTGATACTTATTGGCAAGTGTAATAAAATATACTATATGCTAGAGCAGCTTGCAATATTAACTGAGTCCAGCTTCATGTTACTTAGCTATGTTATTTGGTTTGGGGTTAGGGAGCTCATGTCTTAGATAAGCGTGACCCCGAATGCTGCAGTGTGAGAATGTATGGTGGACATTTCTAGATTGCCTGCTCCTTATTAAGAGCAAACCAGTTGTCCAAATATGGCAATATCCTGATGCCAGTGGTCAACTGTGTGCACCTTCCAAAAAGTTGGACTTTGAAATGGAATGGCTGAATTTGGAAGGTAAAATAGCAATAGGAAAATAAATGTAAACATTGCACCATGTCCAATGGTTGAATGACATCTGCAATTTATAGCATAAGCAATGGATAGGCTGATTTTATAAATGATTTCAGGGGTCATTTGTGTTAAATTAGGGTTGGAACTAAACATTCTAGGTAGATAGACTACCTTGACCAGACTTGGGCACTTGTGCTCACCAGGACCAAACTTGGGCATCATTGGACTTATCTGTTATTATCAGTGCTTATAGGTTGTCACCAGACCTGGGTCAAATTAATCTATGAGCCAGGATTCAAGTGTGCCATTCAAGTGGCCATGTGTGTCAGCACAGGCATTACCACACAGTCAGTGTCTGAGTCAGACACAACATTCTCTGAACGTTCAGCGCTAGGGCAGTGGGTGCATAGCTGATGCCCTTCATTGTTTTGAATGAGCACACTTGTCTGCATGAGTACAAGCCCTGTAGCATAGTTAACAGTAGCTGTGTACTTAGTACAGTGTGAGCTATGGGTACAATCCAACCAAAGTGTAGAAAAGCAGATGTTTGTGTGGAAGTAATACCTACTCAAAATGAAGAGCTGTGAATTACTGGCAGTCCCAGCTGATGATAAAAGACTAACAGACGAACAGTTAACTGTGAGACACTTAAGGAAGAATACACAAAGGGAGGACCACCTTGGCATGGAAAATGGAGCAGTATGTCCTGCGAATCTTTCAGTTCATAGAAGATCATACAAATGCAAACAAGGTAAAGAAAGTACATAGTTTAAAAAAATATCCATATAGCACTGGCAAGGTCACCAATACTACAAAAAATAGATGGTAGATGGCAGATAGCTGATGTTGCCAGCTATAGCCATGGATATAAGAAACACTGGGCTGAATGTTTTCTATAGTTTATGTAACTATCTAGTGTTCACACTGGAGAATACAAACAAATGATTTGTAATATAAAGGCACAGAAGATTTACCATGACCTTGATGAAGATAAAACCTTTACTGAAGATGAATGAATGAATGAACATGGCAATCATTGACCGTAGTAGGGATTGCCTGTAGCAACATTGCTGTGCTGAAAATCTTACATCATACAAATACTATCTGGTTATGGTCTTATGGTGGTTCGTATCCATGAATAGATGTGGTAGTGGGGGTCTGAAAAAATATTCATATTAGATTTACAGTAAAGAACTCAAAGTGTACCTACATGGCAGGTGGTGCTGATAAAATTGCCAAACTAGTAACCTTATAAGTGTGCATACATCATGTAGTCATATATACATAGACCTGTCATGTGATGTCTATTTATGTATTTAGTCATTTGTTTATTATTTTTAAGTTGTATTTTCAGTATCCCTTTTTACAAAGATGAAAGAAATTATATGGTATATTGGATTATTTAATGTAGTTACTTTAGAATGGTCATTACAACAAAATAAAACTAACTCACAGACTCATTGATACTAAGGTCAGTTAGCTCCTGCCTTAACTCCTGCATGAGTTGGAAAATACACATTCTGGTTATCTAATACTTAAAAATACTTTTAAGCAACTTGTCTTTTTAGTATCCCTAAAAAGGACAAGTGTCACAAAGAATATTATTAACAATAGTTATATAATACATTCAAAGAGAATTCATTAATCATTTGTTGTGGTGTGCTTATATTCAGAAGAATAAGTTAGAAGTAAAATTAGAAGTACATTTAGCATGTAACTGAATAGAACAGAAAAGGCAGAAAGACCATGGAACGGCCACAGATGTCAGCCTTTAGCAAAAAGAAACCTTAAGCTAGATGGACAAGTAAGTTGAGAGTTATTGCCCAATACAACTAATCATTAACATAAGGTAAGTAGCATTAGGTAAGTATTTGCTAATGACAAAATGTTAATGCAAATGAGTAATAAGACTAGTTAAACATAATAGTTTGTGCAAATAATTGTTGTATCAGTATCATCAGTAAGTTGCTAAATTTTATTGAAAATATATTCTTCGGTATTCTATGTATACTGTATATTAACTAATAATAGATTTATGCAAAACAGATGGTACTGAATACTCTCAGGTACGTAAGGAAGAGATAACATAATATTGCTATATGCATCTAAATGGGAGATAAGCCTTATTGAATGCATTTATACAGATAAAGAAGGGAAGCTACAATTGCTTTTTGCCTTAGAGGTTATTTTTAATTATAAAGTCCTACAAGGTGGATACCTTTGAATGCACTCATGTAGGTAAAGATAATGTTACTAGCCTATGTGCCTTAGATGCTGATAAATTAAACTGCCTGATAATGTCATCTATCATTGGTTAATGATATGAACATATCTTCTTTATTTACCTATGAGCATTTGATAGTGTTTATATAGAACAGCTGCTGATGCATATGGATACAGAGCCCCACATAATTTCTTAATAAAAATAATGTGACCACAACTTAGTAAGGCATGGGAATGGGGAAATAATGTCTGGCCACAACTTAGTAAGGCATGGGATTGGGTTAGTAATGTGTGGCTACAGCTTAGAAAGGCATGGGAATGTGGTAATAATATGTGGATATGACTTAGTAAGGTAGGGAAATAAGGTAATAATGTGTGGATACGACTTAGTAAGGCATGAGAATAGGGTAATAATGTGTGGATACAACTTAGTAAGGCAGGAGAATAGGGTAATAATGTGTGGCTACAACTTAGTAAGGCAGGGGAATGGGGTAATAATGTGTGGCTACAACTTAGTAAGGCAGGGGAATGGGGTAATATTGAGCAGATACAACTTAGTTAATCATGAGAATGGGGTAATAATGTGTGGCTACAACTTAGTAAGGCATGAGAATAGGGTAATAATGTGTGACTACAACTTAGTAAGGCAGGGGAATGGGGTAATAATGTGTTGCCTCAACTTGGTCAGGGATGGGAATGGGTTAATAATATCATGCCACAACTTGGTAAGGTATGGGATTGGGTTAATAATGTGTGGCCACAACTTAGTAAGGTTAAAAAAAGGGGGGGGGGGGGGGGGCTTAAAGCTTTAATAGTTTATATTGTTAATATTTTACAATATTTTTACAATATTTTACAATATTTTTTACATTACATTACTGGTGCTAAGTCAGATGAAAGCCTAGGAAATATACCCCATGCCTTATGTTTAGTCGTGTCCATGACTTAATTATCTCATTCTTAGGACTTGCTAACTCGTGTCCACTCATTAGGTTCCTGTTCTCACGCGTTAATAAATTGTGGCCACAGGTTATTTTAATTAGAATATCTAGCAGAATTAACTTATGTCCACTTTATCTATTTTGGTGCTTTCACTAGCATCTGCCTTCCACCTTTCTTGCCCAAAACACCGTGTTTGAGTTTGTCCGACTCGCCTCACAGCGCAGGCATGTCGGTTGGTCACTGCGCATGCGCGGACCTTTCTGGTCTCAGCCGTGCGCTGCGTCTCTGCGCTCTGACTTAGTTGTTGGTGCTCAGGCCAGTAAGAATGTCGAGCCGCTCAGGGAACGACCACTACAACCCCATCAGCACCTCAGGAGGGGCAAAACGACCCCGGGCAGAGTCGGGCAACAGAGTGACCGTGGTGCTCGGAGCGCAATGGGGAGACGAAGGCAAGGGAAAAGTGGTGGACTTGTTGGCCACGGAGTCTGACATCGTCTGCAGGTGTCAGGTGAGTACATGTGTATTTCAGCCTGTGGAACTTTATGAAAAGCTCCAAAATTACTTTAATTAGTCTCTGCTGTGTAGAGATTTGCACAGTTAGTATAGATGGAAAGGACATGATGCTAGATCAGTGGTTCTCAAAGTGAAGTCCCCCAGGGGTCAATGAAGTATAGCCTGGGACTCCACCAGGATGGTTTGTTTGTTTGTTTGTTTGTATTTAATTTAGTTACAGAAGTGAAAATCACACCCTTCTATTATCAAAGTTATTATATTCATTATTTATTTGTTTGTTTGTTTGTTTGTTTATTAGCTTGTTTGTGTGGTCACTTGGATTGAATGGGTTTAATGTAAACCTCAATTACCTCAAAAACAAATAAATTTAAATAATGTCTGTAAATATAATATATAAAATATATCATAATATAATGTAGTGTCAGCATGGACCTTATGACAGTTCTTTTTAATTGTGAGTGGAAAGTTCAGGAATAAATAGCTCTGTGGCTGTAATAAATATTATTGTACAATTTTTATATATCTATATCTATCTATCTATCTATCTATCTATCTATCTATCTATATATATTTATAGTTTATAGGTTTAACAGGGTCCCTGACTGCAAAATGTTTGAGAATTCTCAAACTTTATATAGTAATACTCATACTTGCAACTGTGGTATACATCAGTATTCAGTATATTGAAGACAGTGATGATATCTTGTGTTTATATTTTTTGTACTTGGATTTTGTCACCTCGTATTCCTTCAAAGAACTTCATGTTACTTTAAGTTAACCCTTGCAATACTCAGCCATTTCATATGCTTTCAAAACAAAGAAGATGAACAGAATGCCACTCCAAGTCCTTGTGTCACGAGTTACACTTAGAACAGAAATTCCAGTCTGGAGCTTTGTAACAGTGATGTCCATAACCTCACTAAATGCCAGTCACAGGCGTGGGCCCCAACTCTTACAAGTTAGGCTGGGTTACATTTGCAGACTAGCTTTGACATGTGAGAAGGCCAAATCAAACTTAGCTTGAAGAGTGAAGTGAGCCACTTTGCCAAAGCAGTTCAGAAAATAGGCCCTCATATTGTAAGCCCTGGTTGGTGGGGGCTGAGTGCTTTGGTTGCTACCCTTTCCCAATGGACCTGCCTCAGGTTTGAGGAAAGGGCAAAGGGCAAAGAGTCAGCATAACATCTTCAGATGGAAATAAGATTAAAAAAAATCTTTGTTTTGTGTAGCCAATAGCATAATTCCAGCCAGAATCCACAAAGTATAATGGACACTTACGGAATATGGATATGAAATGTCATGTCTGTGTCGTCTTGCAGGGAGGAAACAATGCAGGCCACACAGTAGTGGTCGAAGGGATAGAGTATGACTTTCATCTCCTTCCTAGTGGTATCATCAACACCAAATGTATATCACTCATTGGTGAGTAGCTGAGTTGTATGCATGGCATAGCACAAGCTGTTATATAATATCTTTTCAGTTTGGAGAAGTTGTTTGTGAGCATTGACTATGAAATAAGGAATAAAACTGGGTGTGCTGTTATAGTAAAATAATCCATGCCAGCGAGTGGTGTGATACAGCCTGACTTGAAGCAGAGGCCACTCTGAAGAGGATTATTTTGCTACAGCACATCACAAAGTGTTTTATTCCTCTTATACCACAGCAATTTGCCAACAATTAAAATTAAAAAATAATAAATGAAGGACACATCATGCTTTTTAATTATTTGTAGATACATTTAATGTTATGGAATGTCTGCGAGACAAGTTTGTTCCTGTTATCACTTATGTCAGTGTTTAGGATTGTTTCTAAAAACATTTAAAATATGTATATGCAATTTTTTGTTAAATATTTAAAAAATATACTTTAAATGCATTTTCATTTGACACTTAGCTTATGAAAACATGTAGTATAGACTACTTATATTATTATACATTATATATTAAAATTATAATTAAAGTTATATATTCATATTCAATACATTCATATTATGTGGGGGAGGGGGTGTCCACAGCTATAAGAAGGTTGAGAACCATTGACTTATGTTATAGCAACTGTAAACAGTTGTCTCCTCACCAGCCTCGTTTGTTCTCTTGAAGTGGATTAAAAAACACAGCCTGTCTTAGCCTGTCTTGTTACAGAGAAACCTGAAAGCACAAAGTCCTCTGTCCTGAAGACTCTCCCAGGATGGACTGTTAAAAATCGCTGACACTCGAGACTCCTTCCATGTTGAATAAATGTCTCCTAACAGAAAACTTCACCATATCAATGATTATCAATGAACTATCATTTATATTATAGCCAACCTTATTGTCAGATTGGAGAATTCAGCAGTGTTATGGTATAAGGGTGTATAAAGATATGTAGTGCATTACCTAGTGTGTTGACACCAATTTGTATCATCAGGAGTCAGCACCTGATTATCTTATCAGGAAACCATTGTTTCTTTACTTGTTTTGCTAATCTCAGTAGAGAATGTTCTTACAAAGGACGGTTTTTGTTGGGGAACAAGGGGCATGGAAAGAAATAAAAGATAAAATAACTATATGCAGTGACTTAAGAAGGTCACTCTGCTTCTGATCTATACTAATTCCTCTGTCCACTCACAGGTAATGGTGTAGTCATTCATCTTCCGGGCCTTTTTGAAGAGATTGACAAAAACGAGAAGAAAGGTAAAGTAGAGCTACTTTACCTTGTGATGTGATGAATAATCCTAAATCAAATGGTACCAGGCAAGTGTTGTTTTCTGGCACAGACAGCACAAACGTCTGATATCTCTAAATCCTGTTCTGAGACATGTCTGAGGAACAGGTGTGTTTGGCTTGACCTGTGGCTATGTTCTGCAGGAAAGCAGCGCCAGATGGTGCCAATTTGATTCAATTTACTTTTCATTGCATATTTTTGTTCATTTGGTAAATATATAAACCATTGTCAGTTGTAGTCTTGTTTCAGCTTCAACCTAGGATTCTATTGATTTTTTTTTATCTTCTTCCATGGCTAGGCTTGAAAGGATGGGAGAAAAGACTCGTCATCTCTGATAGAGCTCACATAGGTATAATATTTGTTTGTTGGCTATGTTCCTATACTGTTTAAAATCAACTTCCTCTCACTTGGGATAATCCCCACTGTTACCTTAACAGCCTTTGGAAATTAATTAGCTCAAGTGAAGTGTGTGTTAAAACAGTATTAAATGTATGTATATATGATACCAAGTGTCATGATTTTAAAATGATGCTGATTCAGAACTCTGTTCTGTCTTAGTTTTCGATTTCCATCAGGCTGTGGATGGAATGCAAGAAGTACAGAGACAAGCACAGGAAGGCAAGAAGTAAGATGTGGTGATTTCATAAAATAGCTGAATTAGGAAGCAGGAATAGGATGGGAATTGTTTAGGAAGCATAGTCATTTATTCTCATGGTTTGATCTTTCATAACAGCATAGGAACGACCAAGAAAGGCATTGGACCAACGTACGCATGCAAGGCATCCCGAACT
This sequence comes from Pangasius macronema, assembly GCA_037577455.1. NCBI lineage: Eukaryota > Metazoa > Chordata > Actinopteri > Siluriformes > Pangasiidae > Pangasius > Pangasius macronema. The sequence continues at coordinate 18,710,024 of CM074954.1, forward strand.
GGACTTCGCATCTGTGACCTGCTAGCAGATTTTAAAGAGTTTTCCACCAAGTAAAGTTCTAACTTTTTTTTTAACCAGAATTCACAGGGTTGTGCTTAGAATCTAAACTCATACTGTTTTTGGATTTTAGGTTCAAAAACCTGGCACAGCAGTACCAGTCCATGTATCCGGCTCTTAAATTGGATGTTGAAGGGGAACTAAAAAAACTAAAGGCAAGTCGGACTGGGGAAACTCTGGACATATCTCACATGAACATGAATACAATGTTTTTGTGACCTAAACATCATTCTGTACATTTCCAGGATTATGCAGAGAGAATAAGACCCATGGTGAGAGATGGAGTGTATTTTATGTATGACGCTATTCATGGACCCATGAAGAAAATTCTTGTGGAGGGGGCAAATGCTGCCCTGCTAGACATTGACTTTGGTACGGATATCCCAGAGCAAGAGTTTTACATGTACATCAGTGTGACTCACACAGCACTTAGGGACTGTCTGTGTTCTGCCTAGGAACCTATCCATTCGTGACATCATCCAACTGCACCGTTGGTGGTGTGTGCACCGGCCTTGGCATTCCACCAGCGAATATTGGAGATGTGTATGGGGTATCAAAAGCCTACACCACTAGAGTGGGCATTGGGGCCTTCCCAACAGAACAACTCAATGTAAGAGCTCGTGTCTGCATCATTTATAGACTAGGTACAGTCTGTCAAAAAAAAAAAAAAGCTTCTATCATGACTAACACTGAAGTGAACTTACTATCTTCCATTCTTTATTAGCCATGGTAATGTGGCGGTTGTGTTGAATGCATGCAGATATTAACTCTCAAACTGTGATAGATGAGGCTAGTTGCTATTTAAAAATGATTAAATTATTATGGCTTCAAAAGAGTACTATAATAATTTAGTCAGACCTTTTATTTCAAATCTAATGAGCTAATAATTACTACAGATTCCTTAAAAAGAGAAACAATTTGAGCTCTTGGGTCATTCTGAAAGACTTCATACATTTTAAAGTTAATTTCAGACGCTGTTTTATGGTGTGGATACGTGAGCACCAATGACATATTTTGCAGCACATATTTCTTCTAATGGGATGACATTTGGCATCTATGACTAGTCAGAACTTTTAAGGGGAAAGGACTCCCTGAAACTCCACAGACCACAGAATAATATCTCTAATATTTCAAAAGCACCCCTTTTTGTCTAAAATGGTCCCTGTTATGTTTCTCAGACACTTGTATGTACTATTCTGCAATTTTGCAATACATACATATTGTGACTTTCATTCATCATTGAGTGAAGGGATTATCCAACTGCACCAGCTGGTTCAGTTCTCTAATAACCATCACATGAACAGGAGATAACTTTAGGCTCTGAGATTGTGCCAGGGATTTAGTTTCAGAATGTGACAGCAGTCCACTAGCTGAGAGTTATTCACATGCTTACTATAAATAAAATCAATAAATTAAAAAGTTATTCCTTTAAATTTTTTACTGAAAATAATAAGAACTATTATACCTTAGAACTACAGTCATGTTGCTGTTTACTAGGGTGGATTCAGATCATTTTTTTTAAAGCTCACTCAGAAACAATCATTACATAAACACTGCCTTAGGTCGCACATTTCAGGGCTTGGTTCCAAGTGCAATTACATAACCTTTCCATTCATTTCTGAACTGCCAATAACATGCGAAGATTATTTCATGTATGTAGACAAATTACAACCCCATTACACTTTCATAAATATGAATGCCATGTTAGTCAGAAAGGGCAGAATGTGCTAGTTATTTCAAGAAGTCATGATATGTAGCCAAATGACAGATATGTGTCTTATTTAAAGTAAATAATTGACAGGAGTGCTGATTTAAAATGAGAAAGTTGGAGAATTTTTTCTGTGATTTTATTAAATCCTTTTCTCATTTAGGCTGTAGGGGAGCTGTTACAGACAAGAGGTCATGAAGTTGGTGTTACGACGGGCAGGAAGAGACGCTGCGGATGGCTGGACCTGGTCATCCTTAGATATGCTCACATGATCAACGGCTTCACCGCGTGAGTTGTTTAGTACATAATATGAAATACTGAACTGCTATGTATGTAGCAATATTTTAATGAAACTACTGCAATATATATATAAATATATATATAAACAAGGTGGATAAGCAAATTAGTGTTTTGTGTTTTTCTGCAGAATTGCTTTGACTAAACTGGACATTCTTGATGTTCTTGATGAGATTAAAGTGGGTGTCGCCTACAAACTCAATGGCAAACGAATTCCCCATTTCCCAGGTAAAATCTGAAAGAATCAGCATAATAATAAAATGGCATGTGTAGATGTAGATGAAGGTTTTGGTTATGCACCTGTACACCTGCACATTCATGTAGTTAACTAATCAGCCAATCATCAGTGCAATGCAAAAAAAAAATCATCAGATACAGGTCAAGAGGTTCAGTTAATGTTCACATCAACAATGAATAAAAAGTGTGATCTCTGTGACTTTGATTGTGGCATGGCTGTTAATGCCAGATGGGCTGGTTTAAGTATTTCAGAAACTGCTGATCTCCTGGGAATTTCACACACAACAGTCTCTAGAGTTTATAAAGAATGGTGCAAAAAACAAAAAACATTGAATACAGTTCTGTGGGTAGAAACACTTTGTTGATAAGAAAGGTCAGAGGAAAACTGTGAGATTGGTTTGACCTGGACAGTTGAAGATTAAAAAAATCACTTTGTCTTTTTCCAGTCTTCAACTGTTCAGTTTCTGTGAGTGCCCATGATAGCCACAGATTCCTGTTCTTGGCTGACAGGAGTGAAACCTGATGTGGTCTTCTTCTGTTGTAGCGCTTCCACCATGGTTATAAGAGTTATAGAGTGCTTATTTGAGTTACTGTAGACTTCCAGCTAGACTGTCAGCTCAAACCAGTCTGGTCATTCTCCTCTGATCTCTCATCAACAAGGTGTTTCATGCTGCAGAGCCTCCACTCACATGAAGTTTTTTGTGTTTTTTACACCATTCTGTATAAACTCTAGTGACTGTTGTGTGTGAAAATCCTAGGAGATCAGCAGTTTCTGAAATACTCAAACCAGCAAATCTTGTACCAATAACCATGTCACAGTTAAACTCACAGAGATCACCTGTATCTGCATGATTTTATGCATTGTGCTGCTGCCACATGATTGGCTGATTGGATAACTGCATAAATGAGCAGATGAGCAGTTCAACTGTTCAATTGTTTAACTGTTATCCGTTAAATTCAGTAGATGATTTGGTAATACACACCTCCATCTATATAAAGCCCCACAGCTAACTGAACACATTGGAGCAAAAAAAAGCCATGAGGTCAAAGGAATTATCTGTACAGCTTAGAGATTTGATTGTGTTGAGGCACAGATCTGTGGAAGGGAACCAAAAAATCTATAGCTTTGATGGCTGTAAAGAACATAGTGGCTTCCATCATTCTTAAATGGAAGAATTTCAGCCCAGAGACTATACCTAGAGCTACGCACCCAGGCAAACTGAGCACATGAGGGATAAAGGCATAGGTCAGGACAGTGACCAAGAATCTAAAGGTTACTCTGGAGGTCCTGTGTGGACATGAGAGAACCTGCCAAAACGACCACCTCTGCAGCACTCCATCAATCAATCCTTTATGGTAAAGGGGCCAGAAGGAAGCCACTCCTCAGTAAAAGGACATGAGAAACGATATTTTACAGTCATGAAATCAAGATTGAACTCTTTGGAATGAGTGCCAAGTGAGGAATCCAGGCATCGCTCATCAACCAGTTACAACCCTTACATGAAGTGCAGTGGTGAGGGCACTATGGGCATAATTTTTTTTCCTTTCAGCAGCAGGGACTGGGAGGCTTGTTCGGTCAGTGGGAAAGATGAATCAATCTATGTATGGAGACGTCCATAAGGAAAGCCTAGTCCTCCTTGTGGTCTTGTGGTCTAGTGAAATACCTCACTCAAGCTGAGAACTGGGGTTATGGTCATAACCATTTCAGTATCACTCTATGGCAAATGCCAACTCCTATATTGCCAGACAGACCCATCTTGAAGACTGACTACCAAGGGCCTGGACATGAGAAGTCAGTCCCTGGTGAGCTGTGTCCCTTGGGCACACCTACACTCAACACAGTGTCCCAAGGTCAGCAGAGATTTCTGAATAGAAACACCCAAAAACAAGGCTAAGATGTTGCCATTCTCCTAGTAGTGAGCACACAAACCAGCCAACTATGCTTCCCTTTGCTAGTGTACTCCAAGTCGATAATCTACACAGTTTAGTAGGACAGGTGCTGTGTAGTTATAGATTTTACCAAGAGTGCTAGTTGGTCTTCCTGAACCCCTCTATCCTAGCTATGTAAATGCACATTGCAGATACCAGACAAAGTACAGCAGCCAAATTATTTCTGCTATCCAGTGCTGGTCTGACCAATTTGGGGTTATCAGCATGAGTGATAGATCCCCATTCCTCACCCTGGCCAACAGTGGAAATGCATACTGGAGCGCTCACAGCCTTGGATAGGCTAGTGTATCCACTCCCATTAGTGCATCTTGTTTAACACCTAAGTAGAGCATTCTAAGTAATGTGAAAAGAGGTATTTGAATGGCATAATAAGGGATGTCAGCTGTTAAATACACATGTCTTGACTGCCACCCATCAAAATGTATCAATTTTAATGAAGGGCTATTGAGGAAATGGAGGACAAAACAAAGGTCTGAATACTTTCTGAATGCACTGTATGCTGTGTATATGTAAATACTTATGTACGTAAATACTCATATACTTGAGGTAAAACTAGACATATGTGTTTAAGATTAATTCGTATAACTTTCACTTTTCCTTGCTTAATGAGCTTAATTATGAATACCTGCAACTGCCACATTTTAGCCTTGGAGAATCGGACAAGTGATGTAAAGGTGACCACAAGCACTGAATACAAGCCAAAGGCTTTTACTGAACTATTATTAAAGTATGATTCACAGAGTTGACTCCAGCAGGAGTAGTGTGTAGTAATGTTATTTGCTTGTGGTTGGTCATGTGCCTATTCAAAAACAGAGACTTAATAAGCATAAGTAAAAATATGGTCTACTGACTTTCTTTAAATGAATTGTTTTTTGGACACGTAGCTAATATGGAGGTACTGCAGAAGGTTGAAGTGGAGTATGAGACATTGCCTGGGTGGAAGACAGATACTTCTGCAGCCAGGAAGTGGAATGATTTGCCCCCCAAAGCCCAGAACTACATCCGCTTTGTGGAGAATCACATTGGTGTGCCGAGTGAGTCAAACACACATGGCTTAGCATAAAGCATGTAAAGCAACATGTCTTCTTTTGAAGTAAATTCAACACCTTGGTTATTTATCTTGTATTTTCATATCTTTGCAGTTAAGTGGGTTGGCGTAGGCAAGTCCAGAGAATGCATGATCCAGATGTTCTAGAGTGTCTGTCGTCCAGAGACGTCTGGAGTCTGTCAACAACATGCGATCTTCTCAGGAAATCCATGACAATTATATGAATGTATAATTGAATTATATGAATGAATATGAACTCACAGCAAATAGATTAGCATTCACAAATTCTATGTTTAGATACAAGACCTATTGTTAAGACAAGTGGGAATTTGCCTTAGTAGCTGACACTTAAAATAATGAATGAATAAATGTTAATAATGTTAATAAATTAATAAACAAGAACTGTCTCTTGAAAACAGATTATATCCAGGTATTATTTTTGTCTTACGTTGTGCAATTTCTTCTTCTCGGATCAAAGTGATAGCCATTTACAGATGAAATACTTCTGTGTGTCTGTATGACTGAGTGTAACTGGTTGGAGATAAAGAAAGCATTAATGTCCATTGTTGAAGTTCTGGTTATTTTTTTTGGCAGCACACTAGTTTTTACCTACAATGTGAATGATTGTTAAATTATGTCTGCAGCTTGCAGTTACTCAATAAACAACCTCAGGAATATATTTATTCATTGTTGCATGAAATGGTTTTGTTGAGAGAACATAATGATTAGAGTTCTGTTTTTTCTGTGTTTTTATTTTTCTGTTCCTCTTCCTGATATTGCTATCCCTTGAATAAATGTTTCACAGTTTTCTTTCATGTCAGATATAAAGTTAGACAGGACATCTGTCAAGCTGCTGCAGAAATAGATACAAATACAGAACATTCTGTTCCTCCATCCTATGCCAAGCTTGCATGAGCTGCTCTGCAGCTACTACCTTGGTGGCAGTAAAACCCCAGATAATCTTAAGACTGAACACCAGGTTCAAAATAACAATCCAAGTGAGACTTCTTTGGAATAAATGATAGGAAGAAATGCAACAACAAAACAGTAATGATTGGGTAAAATCTGGACTTGGTTGACTTTAATGCAATTGGGTTTTGTAATGTAATTCTGCTGTCATTGTGGGATGGACAGTGTGATGGAGTAATTATTTTGATGAAGCTGGAAAAACTAGAAAAACAAAATCATTGCGTTGGGGGAGTACGTGGGAATGAAGTGTGGCTATGCTGTGTCAGTGAAATTGCCCTGTAGGTTTATTTTTTTTCACATTAAATCAAACTTAGGCAAAGTCCAAGGAGATCTCAATGCAAGTGGAGGTCATCATTAGGCTGAAAAAACAACATAAATCTATAAGAGAGATAGCAAAAAGCTTAACATTCTTAAAAAGAAAGAAAGCACTGGTGAGCTCAACAACATCGAAAGGCCTGGAAGACCATGGAGGACAACTAAAGTGGATGATCGCAGAATCCTTTCCTTGGCGAAGAAAAACTCTTTCACAACATCAACAGAAGTCAGGAATACTCTGGAGAAGGTAGGCATATCATTGTCAAAATCTACAATCAA
>CM074954.1:18729658-18747295 GCA_037577455.1 Pangasius macronema
CATATTTTTGTGGAACCTCTTAAAATAAAGCTGAAAGTCTACACTTCGATCACATCTTGATAGTTTTATTTCAAATCAAATCCATTGTGGTGGTGTATAAAGGCAAACTCACAAAAATTCTGTCATTGTCAAATACTTCCGGACCTAACTGTATGTCTAAAAAATGGCTTTAAAAGCTTATGTTTTAAAATAAAAATCAGTTCATGCACTGGCGAATGGAACTGCGCAGCAAGTAAGCATTCCTGTCCAGGACACTGAAAACCATATTATCCCAAGGTCAAACAGAGGGGAAGTCCTGCCAGATTTGAGACAGGTTTAGCATGTACTTACTGATCTTGCCATTCTCTCCTTTCTGTCGCTTGGACTCCTCCTCTGCCAGCTGCTTTTTCCTCTTCTCTGCTTTGGCAGCTTGCTCCTTACGGATCTTGTTCTCCTACAGCAGAAACAAACAGGACCAGCAGAAGGTCAGTGTGAGAGAAGAGAGCAGGCTATTTTCAGGCTATTTTCAGTCACTAGTGCAACAGTATACAACAATCCCAAGATAGAAGCAATCAGGAAGGTCATACACGGTTATTCAAATAGTTTTCAATGAGTTTTTAAATGATCAGATATGCTATGAACAGACCAAAGAGATTACCTTTACTGCTTTGAGGAAAAGCCCTCGGAAGGTCTTGATGGTGCTAAAGAGTTCCTCTAGTGACAGCTGAGCAGCATCCTCACACAGATACTGAGCCAGATCTCCTTTCTCCTTCTCAATGTCAGCAAAGCAGTCCTCCAAATCTTTACATGCATGAAGGTTCTCCTACAGATGTGTGGCAAGAACCCCGAAGAAAAGCTCTATGCTTTGTATAAATGACTGTGTGGAACCTACCTGAACATTGTTATCAAGATTTAATTTTAATTAAATTCTGAGTTTTTAAGTTGAAACTTATTTCATTAACATACTTTCACTTAAACTACCATCATTGCTTTTATCTCACTGATCGCTTACCAGCCAAGCCTAGTCTCTGTTATAATTCAGTGCAACTGCGTCATATAGGTACATTCCATTCTGGAGTCCAACGTGTGCTGTCACCCTGATTTTACTCTGGATATCTTATTAATATGACATTAAATGCCACTTGATAACGGTTATGGTTGTTTTTAGGAGTAAGTGATCACTGAAACCTGACTATTATCACTTTCGGTTCAGATCACTGAAATGTTTTCTTGCATGAACCGCCAATCAAACTTCACAGCACACAACCACTAACTTCTCACAGAAATAATGAAAATACTGCACCAACCAATACACATCAAAATACACCATCACAAATATTACAATATAAACATATGTAATCTGCTTTGAGGTGGAGGAACACCTCCAGTCAAAGCTGGTGGGATCATTGATTATCCATTTTTTTTTAAATTGATAATATGACTGTGCATGATTAAAGTACAAAAGTACTTAGTATAAATGTGTCTAGTATACAATATTCCACTCACCTTGATAATACCTAAAAATTGATCTTTTACATCTTGAACCGATGAAGAGACCTTTTTCTCGGTATCCCTTAAACGCTTGGACAGTGCATTTGCCTCACCCTGAATGCAATCTAGGTTTATTCTGGGACAGAAGCAGATCAAAAACAGTACATTCAAACCAAACAGGCTAAATTGATCTTGCATTTAATCATACAGACTAGGCAATTACTCCTCATCTCTCTCAGCAACATCACAATGAAATAAATAGAAGGTTTACAGTGTATTCACCCTGCTGCTTTTTCACAGCTTTCAATGTCGTCAGGAAGGTTCAGAAGCTCAGGGTGGTTCAATTCTGCTTCCTGGAAGAACAAATTGGTTTTTTTTTTCCTTTTTTAAAAAAAAATTATTTTATTTTATTTTTTTATTTTTTTTCACCATATAAACACATCTCTAAATTCCTGAATAGAATCAGGAATCAAATATTTCTATGTAGAACACTTCTCCCCAATTCAAGACTACTATCTTCACAGCTACTTACATCAAAGTGTGTTCCTCAATTAAAACAATTCTGCTCACATGGATTACTTGTCAGAATTCTCAAAAGTCAGACATGTCATTTTACAGTACCTCGAGGATGTGGTGTAACAGAGTGATACGGCCCTTGTTGGCTTTGGTTTCCGTCAGCTTCAGCAAGGAGCTAATCTTGAATCCTTCAGCGTTTCCTGTATGACTTCCCTGGCAAAGAAAATATTACAACTGGTTATACTTGAACTTATGATACAGATTTACTTTAAAATGTTTTGGATGTTAATAATTCAGTTGCACTTTTATGTATAATATACATTTATTTTCTTTAAATATGAGAGAGAAACAGAACTAACACAGAATTCACTGCAATCATTTCAAGTGAATGCCATTTCATTTTAACTATGTTAATGGGTTTCCACATTTTGTAGAACATACTTACATAGTTGAGGAAGTTTCCTACTTGAAGGATTATTTTGCAGAAACTGGGCATCAGTGTGCTAGCTCTGAGACCTACAGGGGGCGACATATACCAAAAGCTGCTCAAAACAAACTCAAACACTAGGGCTATATTTGTACTAGAGTAATATTAGACTAGACTTCATCTACAAGATCATGACATACTACAAATACCCACATTTGTAGTTATTTCTTTTGTCAATATTTACAGATGTGATTTTATGATGCTACTGCTGTTTGCAGAGGAACCACCCAGGCATGAGTAACAGGATATGTCTGAGGTGTATGATTTTGAAAGATAGAGTCATTTAATAAAAAAGCTGGCTGCCTATGTCTTTTGTCCAGCATACCAACACAAAATAATCTACACCAAGGGTGTGATGATACCGTCAAGTCAATATATTGACCCAAGGGAGTTTAAAAAAGTTTTGCTATTAATCCTATGTTATAATGACATAGATGACTTTACACAAAATATATTTAGTTGTGACACATGCCATAAAATGTTCTACACGATTGGTAAAAGAGTGACGCTCCTTCATATGCCGCACGTTCATATGTCTGTTTTTGCATCAACAACAGATATTGTTTAAAATGATGACATCACCGTCCAACAATCCATTTAGGATGTACCTTCTTTTGCAATGTGTTTTGTAAACATGCCCTTGAGCAAGTGAGACTAATCTGAGCGCAGCAGATAATCACTATATTGAGCAACTGAGATCTATCAAAATACAAGGGAGCAAAATCCCATTGTAAAATTAGTCTTACTTTTAGAGAGACACTGCATTTTTAATATAAAATAATATGAATAAAAGGTATTATGTTTATTATGATACTCTTATTTTTCAACCAGTTTGACAAGCTTCTACTGAGTGAGTAAGGATGAGTCAGCTGATGCTTGCTCCTGGGGAAAAAACAGTGGTCTGAACACTGTAGCCCACGCAACAGCGTAGCTTACTCACTCTTACAAGCCTCCTTCACCAGGTGTGCTTTGGGTTTCAGCATCTCCAGCACAGATGCAGTCTCCTCACACAACAACATGCAGTCAATCCTCAGTTGATAGCTAAAGAAAAAAGAGAGAGTGGTAATGCGCGGGCACGAATAAAACTGAGGTGAATCTAAGGGTCACCATTAACAGACTTGTATTTATTTATTTTTTACCAAATTCATTTGAATACAAAGTGTACCAGATGACTTTAAAGCTTATTATTTTGGCAATTAAAAAGGAAGCTGTTACCAGGGAACAGCGAGGAGTGATAGGTAAAACTTGTCGACATTGGCAAGCTTGTCTCGTTCTCCTTGGAAAGAGTTCAGGTTGTCAATCTACAATGAAACACACAAAAGAGGTCATAACTAGAAAGTGTGTTCTTGTCAAAGGTGTTTGTCACTGCTAATTCCAACCCCATTATCTAGGTCCCTGTCAAGACGGATATATGCGAAAATGCAAAAACAATATTAAAACGCTCACATAAGAATGCCAATAGTAGGTAGTGATATTACATCATAAACTATTATTTCAAACACCTCAAGAATAACTTCAAGAGCATGTGCGATTGAGCTGTAGAGAAGGCGAAATGTGGAAAAACACCAAACTTCTCCTGACACTCTTCAGCCACAGCAATTTTTTGATCGCAAAATTTTCCCACCAGTTGCTAGGTTGCCCGGGTCTTATTATCAGGAGCAGTGCAATATTCATATTCTGGCACCTCTTGCCCAAGGGTAAAACAAAAGCAAAATTAAACAAGTCATCAAATAAGAAATTACAGACTGCATATAACAACCTGAGTAACTGCCTTAACGTGAAAATTTGCAGTGAGAATGCACAGTTTGATGCTGTGATGTCAACATTTTCCAAAACATACAGCTGTTTCAAAAATGTCTCCACCTTTGAGGGTATTTTTGAATTTCAGTGACCCAAAACACCATAAGTGAACAGGGCCTAGCCTTCCCCGTTTGCAGGACAGCAACTAATGTTGAGGGATGAGAGCCAACACTTGTTCTCCAACAGACATTAATACTATAGTGCACCTCAACATGCTGGGAGGAGAGTACTAACTGCCCAGTTTGTTTTATCTAGACATACAGACACACTGCTGATTGGCTAGTCTCTCACTGATAATCAAACAAAATCATAACTGTGGGATCTTTGGGTTTCAAACTCGTATTTTATAAATTATTAACTAATTTCGGTGGTGAGTGACCAACCTCGTGTTTCTCTGGCAGGAGCTTCAGTAGCTGTTTTAACACCTCAACATCAAACTTGGAACGATCGCCTTTCTGAATCATGTCCACAAACTCCTCATTAGAGCTGTTCAAAAAGGTGAGCAGAACAAATATGATGATCTGATGACTAATGAAGAATACATTTCCGCAGACAGAAGTCGATCTGCATTAGTCAGCTTACCATTTGAATTGTTTGAGAAATATATTCAAATTCAGATTCTTCTTGGGATCGATAAAGGAAATCTACAAGAGAGGAAAGTAGTAAATGTGAGACTATTTATCACAAACTACTGTAACTAGAATACTTGTGATACAGATGTAAACATAAATCACAAACTTCTTTGGGTTCTTTTTTGGCAGGAGCAGCCGGGCCTTTCTCTTTGGGCTCAGTCACTGGGAGACTGAAGAGTTGCTCGATGCTGGTGTAGTCGGGTTCCAGAGGGGAAGTGATTTGTTCTGAGGCCCATATATTGCAACCATCTACAAAAGATAGGAGGGAACACTGGAGATACACCCTAAACATTTTATTTTATTCTATTCTTGGGAAGGCCAAGCTACCAGCTATAAAAGACAATCCAGGGAGCTGTTGATTAGTCAAGGTGGTGAGAAAAACAGGAAGGCAGCTGCAGACTAGCCAACTCTAGAGTCTATGCTAAAAAAAGGTTACCACTTTTCTGAAATAATGGGCAACTACTAAAAATTAATAGTTGGTCAACCACTAGTACTAACACAGAACAAAACATGGCTACGAAAACCTAACCTCTCTAAATCAAATATGGGGCACTCACCAGTGACTGCTTTGGAGTTTAGCTTCTGCCAGTTGAGCTTCTTCATCCTAAGTGTGGGATATCGACCAGTCTTCACTGGCATGCTGTAAGCTCTCCCAAGAACATGAACACTGTGGGCTACTATTACATCTCCTCCCATAGGAGGTGGGCAAGGTGGGCAGGGCATGCCAGGGAGTGGAGGTGGTAGTGGAGGGCCTCCAGGTACCATCCCTGGGAAGGGTGGAGGGGGTGGCGGCATTCCCATGCCAGGTAAAGGTGGAGGAGGAGGAGGAGCACCCATGCCAGGTAAAGGTGGAGGAGGAGGAGGAGGAGCACCCATGCCAGGTAAAGGTGGTGGAGGAGGAGGAGGAGCACCCATGCCTGGTAAAGGTGGTGGAGGTGGGGGAGGAACACCACCGATGCCTGGAAAGAATGGTGGTGGTGCAGGAGGAGGAGGAACACCACCCATGCCTGGTAAAGGTGGCGGAGGAGGAGGAGGTGCAGCCAAACTGGGTACTGGTGGTGGAGGAGGTGGGGGAGGAGGAGAAGGCAGGGTGGTGCAGGGCTTCTCTGTGGAGCTGAGGGGTGCTCCTTGGTTGGTCTTGGACATACTTCTTAAAGATTCTTTCTCCCCTTCATTTAGCTCAGTCTGAATTGCTTTATCTGCCTTCTTTTGAGGTGGAGCATCTACATGATGAGAACCAGTGGATGATTCTTTGGAAAAGACAAGCCGCTGCATGATCATCTCACAGGAGTCCATTTGAGCTGCAATCAAGACATTTCAAGGATTATTTTAATTTATATACATCATATTAGTTAGGTAAAAAGGGTACTCTGCTCTCAACTTTAAACTAAAAACTATGTTCTCATTAAAATAAAATCTAATTAAAGAAAAATATCATAAATCTAGCATTTAAAATGGTATTTGCCATGTCATGCTAATCTGTGTAGTATTCTGTACTGCAGTATTGTGTACTGCTGAATTCAAACACATCATACAATAATTTGGTGATCAAATTAACAGCCAGCAACCATCCATTAATGGTGTAATACTTGTAGATTTGTGAGCATGAACAAATACTACTAAAGTTTACTGAACATGTGTCTTGAACATGTGTGATTTCTTGTTGCTGTACAATAACAATGAAAAGAAAAATCTAATGTGACAAGTTATTTCTGTCTCTGGAGTAATTCATGCTAATCTTAAAAAAATAATAATAAAATAAAAAATAGGCAAAATTATAGCCTGTTCAGCTTCCTAGTAATACCACTAAGAAATGTCCAAGTGATTTAAAAGACTGATTAAAAATATCGTGAAACAACACAAACCCATAATCAGAGGAAAAGCAACTATATCTAATAAAACAAACTGATCACTACCACTAACTTGTCAAATCAAATGGAGATCTGAAGTGCATAAGGCAGGAGTTAGGCTTCATAGGCTTCAGCTATAAGTAAATTCCACGGACCCCCTCGGTACAGATTTATTTCAAGAACGAACATTATTTAAATGTGTACATAATATTTTGTCTGTTTATTGGAGCCATAGAGCTTTATGTTCCTGAATTTCCCCCCCAAACAGTGCAATCTGTCAAAGCTGCTGTTAGTTATAGGTTACCTTTTTTGAGTTATTGAAGTCTGAGTTACTCAATTCAAGTGAACCGTCAAACAGACTAATACCCATAGGAACTCGAAAATAATAATAATAATAATAATAATAATAATAATAAAAAGTGATAATTGTGTGTTGTGATTTCCGTCACTGTATCTAAATGTAAAAAAAAGTCATGAACTGGTTGTCCTTTACAGACCCCTGTGACTTACTGGACCCCACTTTGAGAACCACTGCTATAAGGAATGAGGACTATCCAGACTGTCAAATGACCTAAATGACATTGAAAGAATGTTGGAGATTTGGACAGAGAGAAGACTCACAGTTCTGGGCCAGGAGGACGGCACGATTAGTTAGAGCCTCCAGTGCCTGCCAGATGTCTGCTCGCTCAGGTCCGAGCAACAACAGAGTCTGAAGGATGGACAGCAGCTGCAATGATGCAGGGGAGCTACTCACCTACAGGACAAGGGTTTAAAAACAGACCATTAGATTTAGTACAATAACCCTTCAAAGAATCATATAATAACCTTTTGATTTTTAATCACACGTCACTAAACACTGTGTTCCACATCATGAACTGTGGTGTGCACATTTTGGTAACATTTACTTGTTGTCTGGAGCAAAATAACTTTCAGTTTAGAAACTGGCATACCAGATTTCATGGTAACTATAAAACTAAACAGGTGTTTAGATCAGACCAACTCATGTCAATGCTGATAAAGAAGAGAACCATTTCTGTGCACTGTATAAAGTATTGTTGTAATTCAGGGCCATAACCACCATAGATACTGATGAGGACACGTCCACCCCAGTAATCAGATATGGCCAAATTGCGCCACCAATACTTGACATTTTTAATGCTGCTCTCCTACACGCCATTACGCACTGGTATGTATGTTGTTAGGATGACAAAAAGTTAAAGTTTTTAAGGTGGTCTGCCTCGGCGGTCTAGCAGCGCTCTTCAGTGACAAAATGTTTGAGATGGCCAATCAAATCAAAGAAGGCGGGCTTTACTGTTCACAGAAGCCACATGACACTTCAGTTTTAATGGTGAAAGAGTGCAAGGTAAGATGTAAGCTAAGTAGCTAAAGTTTAAAATTTGACAACTGTTTTATGTCAGCAATGTTAAACAGCTGACAGAACATTTACGTTATTCATGTAATGTAATGCGTTACTGTCAGTGTGATGAGAGACGAGACAATTGACAGAGCCGTTTTCAGCATATTAGGCATAAGATTAAGAATGAATGTGTGAATATCGTGAATACACACACTGACCTTACTGTGGTCCTAAATGTAAAGGTCTTGCATTGTGTGTGTGTGTGTGTGTGTGTGTGTGTGTGTGTGTGTGTGTATATATCGTTGTGGTCATAAGTTTACACTCACCTTGCGGAATCTGCAAAATGTTAATAATTAAAAAAAACTAAAATAAAATAAGAGGGATCATAAAAATTGCATTTTGTTTTTTATTTAGTACTGCCCTGAATAAGCTATTTCACATAACAGATGTTTACATATAGTCCACAAGACACAATAATAACTGAATTTACACAAAAGAACCAGTTCAAAAGTTTACATACACCTGATTCTTAATACTGTGTGTCACCTGGATGATCAACAACTGTTTTTATGTTTTGTGATAGTTGTTCATGAGGCCCTTGTTTGTCCTGAGCAGTTAAACTGCCCACTGTTCTTCAGAAAAATCCTCCAGGTCTTGCACATTATTTGGTTTTCCAGTATCTTCTGCATATCTGACCCCTTTCCAACATGATGGTGAGATCTATCTTTTCACACTGAGGACAACTGAGGGACTCGTACACAACTATTAAAAAAGGTGCAAACATTCACTGATGCTCAAGAAAGCAAGATGACATATTAAGAGCTGAGGGATGTAAACTTTTGAACAGGATGATTGGTGTAAATTGTTATTATTTTGTCTTCTTGGAAAGATGTAAATATCTTATGTAGCTTCTGAAGGGCAGTACTAAATGGAAAAAAATAAGATCTTTTAACATAATTATAACAACAATAACAATCTGTTACACAATCCCCCTCCCCCCAAAAAATGGTTTAGTCCCCCCCTCTCCAGCCCAACGTTCAAGACGTGGTTATGGCCTTGTTGTAATTGATGAATGTTTGTGGATATGAACATGTCATACACTCAGCAACAGTTCCTGGGACATTTGGGCACACTGACTTTGTTAAACAGAGTGATGAAGACTTCCTGGTGGTTGCTCATATCAATGCCTCCATAAAGCCTCAACAGTTCCTCCTCATCCTCAGCCATGGCTTCCTCAAATGCCTCACACTGGATGATCAAGTCTTCATCCTCCTGCTCTCTGGAGAAAAGAAAAAAAAATGTAAACAAGAAAGAAAACATAAACGTTTGTTTCATCAGAGTATTTGTCCTGATCTTTTGGACATGTTTGGAGGAAATCAAGCACGAGCTGATATAAATGCAATAACTCGATATTAAACTTACCTCAGCTTCGGCAGGAGGTCAAGCAGCTGTAAACCTGGTAAATAAAGGTAAAAAAGAGCAAATACGGCGTTCTCATAAGTCTTTCACAAAGTTGTGACTTTAGAAACATTCTTGTACTTCAGTAAGTGAAACCCAAAGGGCGGACAGTTTGTTTGTTTGTTTGTTTTTTTTCCCTTTGGACGGAACTCAGCAAGGACATAAAGGTGAGCGCAATTAAGGCTCGAGGCCTCATTAACCAATCGCCAACAAGGGCTGCGTTCCAAACCGCATGCTACCTTACTAAGTAGCAAGCCAATTTAGCACACTAACCACAGCTGCTATTTCACTTGCTATGTAGGGTACTAGGGGTAGTAGTTTGAGCGTAGCCGCGCTTTCTTCCTGGCAAGCTTTCTTTCGATATTCCTGCTTTATTGTTGGGGGTAATTTAGGGCAGACCATGTATCGGCTACTATATGTATATCATTAATTATATAAAAGTGCTTATTTTATTTATACACTATAATCCCAATATGGATTTTTGAAGAGAATTGATACACAGCACAGAAAACAGTTCAACTAAGAAATAATGGTGTGGTGTCCCACCACATACTGGCAATGCGTTAAGGTTTTTTAATGTAATATTTCGCGGTAGAAAATTACAACCACCCCCTATTGATCCCTATTTGCATTTATAAATGTCTGGACAAAAAGTAGATGACTGCAATTTCCGGTGCCGTAAATGCCTTAGCTTATGCTGCCTTCACGTGCTATCAGAATTCTCGTAAATACGAGTTTCCCACTAGGAAGTCGCACATGAATGACTCATCAAGTCGTAATGCCGACTGGGAAACTCGGAGATAATTTTGATACCCGAGTTTCCGAGATGGTAGGTGTCCTAAACTTGGCGGAGGAGAGTACAGTTTTATATATTTTTTTCTGTACTACATTTTTCTTAAATGCAGCTATTGTTAGCGCTTGCCGTTTTGGTCATATTCAGCAACTATTCTATACATGTTGTACATTTTTATACCATGGAAATAGTCTGTATTTGACCAAAATTCCCATTAGCACGCTAATAAACTGAGTAATATGTGTTATGGTGTCGACATAAAAGTAAAAGAAAAAAGAAAAATGTATGAATGACCCTGATGTCGTCCATATTTCATGTACTTTCCCACAACAAAGCTTGTGAACAAAGCAGCATAAGACCCTGGAATTCAGGCAAATCCAACAAACCTGACTAAATATTTGATTAAACAAATGATTCAACAAAACTGCAGAGTTTTTGACAGAGGTTAGAGAATCCAGGCCAAACACCATAAAGTTGGCTACTACTGTGTTTGTCAGTGTGAGAACCTGTTTAGATTCAGCAGCTAGTACCTAAACATGACTAAATGCTAGTCATTAGTTTTTAGCTGTCTAGTTGGCTAGCATTCAGTCTCTGTATTTGGGGTCAGCTTGTGTCAAACCATTATTTCTACATTAATTATCTTGTTTTTGCTTCAAACGTATGTAGACTTTTGGGGCACGGTGGCTTAGTGGTTCTCGCCTCGCACCTCTGGAGGTTGGGGGGTCTACATTTGCTGAGAAACCTTCTGCTATAGAGTTTTTTCCCCCCCTCCATACTCTTATACTCCATATGCAAATTACCACCAACCAGCCAGGTCTCCCCTACCATATGATAGCTACCAACCAGGGACATGAGGCTAACAATTGGTTCCTCTAAGACACGCGAAGGCAGCATCTGCATCTTTCCAAACTGCTGCTTATGCAGCATCATAGGGCATAAGCATCACACAGCATAACACTTGGTTGAAGGTGCTATCTACCTTCTTCTGCACGTATTCGCTAATAATCTACCCTCTTCTGCACGTATGTGCTAATATAACTGGGGTTGTGATAAAACTTTTATTTCTGTATTAATTATCTTGTTTTTGCTTCAGACGTATGTAGACTGTCGTGGCACGGTGGCTTAGTGGTTAGCCTTGCATCTCCGAAGGTTGGGGGTGCAAATTCCGCCTCTGCGATGTGTGTGCAGAGTTTGCATGTTCTCCCCGTGATCTGTGGGTTTCCTCTGGGTACTCCGGTTTCCTCCCCCAGTCCAAAGACATGCATTGTAGGCTGATTGACATTTCCAAATTGTCCATAGTGTGTGAATGGATGTGTCCATGTGTGTGCAATTGTGCCCTGTCCAGGGTGTTTCTTCTGTCTTGGAATAAAATTACTTGTGATTTGGAGGACTCTGTACGCCTCATCATTTTGTTCCTGAAATCTAAAAAGCCTTCCAAAGAGTCCAACATTTTGTGATTACTAGAAGTGTAAAAACTTGGTCTGTGTTCATTGAATCATAGAACATAGAACACAGCTTTTCCATTTGACACATACTAAGGACCCATCCTGGGTGGTATTAAGAGGAGTGTCTTTGGCGGACTTTTGTTAGCATGGTGGTGACCGTCACCAGATTCTATAGACTGCTGTTGTCATTGCGAAGGGTTGTCATTACACCCAATATGGTCTGTAGTGAGTCTGCGTCATCCTCAGTCCTCAAGAACATTGGTGCTTTGAATGCTTCTCATGTTCAGTAGAGTACACTTATGGGACTTTGAGCCAGTCACTTCCTCAACTAAGATCAACATCATCACTTGAGTGACTCTCACCTCACCTCACCTAGAACGCAGTAGCACAATCTGAATAGACTCAACAGAATACGGTTACGAATTAAAATATCTAATAAATCTCATAATTGTCTGACTCACTAAGAGCAATGGATATCTCTCATTACAGTTAACGTGAGTGACTTTTACGCTCAGTGGAAACTTATTCTTCTTAATCTACTGAGCTTATTTAAGATCGATATTCTTAAAGCTCATCAATATCAGTACTTGACTGGAGGTCACCCTCAGTAAGTATCAGCATCAGAATTAAGTGTCATCCTTAAGAGGGAGAAATATTAATGCTTTGAACTGTCACGTAGGGGGTATCTTTTTCCATCCTAGTGAATAACATTCACGACAGGTGCCTTATGTGATAGACCGCTTGCGTAGTCCAAGTGTTATGAACCCTCAGGACTACTTTGATTAGTGGTCTCCACTAGTTCTGGAAGAAAAAAAAAGAATTCACCCTGGCTGTGTGGAATGTAAGGAAGGCAGGTTATGGATGTAAATATGGTTCTATGACTAAGTGGAGGAATGCAATGGCAACTTGAGGGCAACTTCTGGGCAACTTGAGTTGATGAGAACGGCCAGAGGACAAACATGACATAGCAGGGGCATTTTACAGGCTACACGCATGAGGTCATGGTAAATAGGTGATAACTTTTCTGTTAGTACTTGGCTAGAAAACAGCACATGGGTAGAGATTCTACTAACTCCAGAAGGAAACCACCCTGGTGGTGCTCCGCTTAGTCATAGTATCATCACTGCATATAAAACTTACTGGTGTAAATATACGTAAGCTTATCTTTTCTGTGAGATGTGCTTGATACAGATGAGTAATCATACTTAAATATTTCGCTGTAAACTGGACTGGTTTCTAGTTGATCACACAGGGGTTTTATTATACTTAATTAAATTTTTGCCCCATCACTCTTGTCCTCAAGTTTTCAAAAAGAAAGAAAGGTGTGCTCATGTATATTTCATACCAATGAATTCTTTGCGCATCTTGTCCCTTTGGCGCAGGTCTTCGGTGCTGAAGATGAGTGCGTTGATGAAGCTCAGCAGCGTCACCATGTAGTGCACATTATCTGTGTTCTGCAGTTCATTCATGATCACACTGAAGCGGTACTGCTGCATCTTTACAGCCTGCAAGAGAAAAATAATGCTCACTAGCTAACATGCAGCTGCTAAAACCACAGCTTGCTTTTTTTTAATAATAAAAGTAGAAAGTAGAAAAGGTTTACCTTTAGGGCATATTTAAATTTATTTATAATTTCTCTTTATAAAACATTTATACATTTACATCCTTTGAACAGCTTTTGTATCCTTTTAGGTATGTTCTTATTATGCTCAGCCCCCTGTTCCCTTGTGACATCTGCTTTAGCTCTGCCAGATGTGAAGCCTCCTTCAAATGTTTTGCCTTATGTTTTGTATGGTAGGAAATACCCATTTTATGTGTCATTTTGCAATTTATCTACAAAAAAAAAAACCCAGAACATTTTTCTGTTCCACCCAGAAACTAAGAAGGTTGCAAAGCTTTGCACTCGACCGTAGGAAAAATGAAAAACAAAAAAAAGTAATTTTTATGAATACCATAAGCTGCTCTTGTGTAAATCTGTGACAAAATACTCCTTCTGACATCCTTCTTTCTCACCATGTTTTATCCTTCATGAAGACAGATAGTTTATATGATAATGATTTGGACAAAATATTTGACTGAAACTGCTCATTAGCATACTAAATAGCATTCTGAGATAGGAGCCCACTATGTCCTATGCACAACACTCCTAGACAAAGGGGTTCTTCATGGATCCTTTGAATGCTTAATTGTTCTAGCATTGAACATTTTCTGAGAAACCTTCTGCTATAGAGTCGCATATGAAACTTTTTTCCCCTTTATGATAGCTACCAACCAGGGAGGGTGAAGACTAACATGTTCTCCCTGCAAGACATGTGAAGGCAGCATCTGCATCTTTTCTCACCAGGCATAAGCAGCACACAGCATAACACACTTGGAGGAAGGTGCTATCTGCCCTCTTCTGCACACATGCATAATCTAACATGACTGGCTAGTGTTGCTGTGAGTAACAGGGGAGAGAGACTGTGTTATCCTCCCATGGATGGCTATGGCATTCCACTCATGATCTCCAGATGATAGCGCAAACACTCTTCTGCTGTCCTATCCAGTCCAGGGTTCTCAGGACACTGTGAAAATGTTACTGGCTCACAATCAACATTCACTTCATTCAGTCATGGGTGTGAACAGTAAAATGATGCTGGTGTAATTAATTGCACTCTATCAATATACATAAACATGAGGACATTTTGGAGAAGTGGATCTCAACCCATTCCTTGAGGACTTTAATTCACATTTTTATTTAGTTCCAGCTCCTCACACTCTTAACGACAAATGTTTCCAGTGTTTGTTTTTTTTTGGTCTGGCTCAGGTGCATTTGGAGTAGAATAAAAATAATAACTGGCTGACAAAAAAACTCATAATGTGTTATAAAATACTGATAATTGACACTTGCCTTATAGTGATCCAGAGAGTCCAGGGCCAACATGTATCCTTCTGCAGCAAACATGCTGAGGGCAGCCAGCAGCTCAAACACTTGCTTCTTCACCATGATATTGGATGTATCCAGAGCTGGAGGGATCAAACCACAAAAAAAAACATTTTAACCGTTAATTTTATATATAGCCTTCATTTCTGTAAAGCTGCTTTGTGACAGTGTCCATTGTGATTGACTGGACAATCTATTAGCAAATCTAACCTGGAACCTATGACAGAAAAAACAGCTAAATATGTGGCTGCTTTTAAAGCCAGGCCATTATATGAGACCATGCATGTTCCCTCACACACTCCTAATGGAACAGTATATTTAGATGAATTTGAAAATACTTTGCAATGTATTTTCTTGACAACATGGTGGTGCTGCAGGTAGTGTTGCTGCCCCACGGCCCTCCTGTTTCATCCAGAGCGGGGTTACTCTCTGTGTAGAGTTTTGCATGCTCTCGCCAATGCTATTCATTATAACCGCACTCTTGTTTGTGCGATATTGCTTAAATTTATACTACAGAATACAGTATATCAAATGGAGTACTTATGTTGCAGTGGACTTGGACAGTCTAACGGTCTGATAATGATCTGTGAAATGAAATGTTTTCTTTTTTTGCTTCCAACTTTGTCTCATCTTTGTTGAATAGTCTTGTAACAAAGTTTTGGACTTCTGTTCTCGGTTCACTCAGTGATTCATCAAGTCCTGAAGTGAGCACAGTGCTAGCATAGAAAGGTCAGATCTCGCTTTTTAAAAATATTGTGCTCTTGGTATACAGAGTGAGGTTAATTATAGCACTTCTGTATACAAACAATGGGAACTTTAAACACTCTCTCTCGCTCACTTTCCATAATCACTTTATCCTGGTCAGGGTTATGGTGGATCCGGAACCGATCCCGGGAAAACTGGGCATGAAGCGGTAATACACTCTGGATGGGACACCAGTCCATTGCAGGGCATCATGCACACATACACATTCATACACTCATTCACACCTGGGGCAATTTATCTTGGCCAGTCCACCTACTGGCATGTTTTTGGAAGATGGAAGGAAAGCAGAGAGCCTGGAGAAAACCCATACAGAAATGGAAAAACCCATATGGAAAGCATGCACAGAAACTCCACACAGACACTAACCCGATGGCTTTTATTATTATTATCCACTGACCATTACACAGTGAAATGGAAAAAAAATTTAGCTCAGATTCCATAGTGGGTGACACGCAGCACAGCGGGTAGCGTTACTGCCTCACAGGATCAAACCATGGTTTCTGGAGCTGTGATGCAGCAACACTCCCCACTGGATAATAATAATAAAAGCCATAAACTTACTGAAAGACCTACTTGAGAATGGATTTTTCCATTCACATTATCTTAAATTGGCTACTATGTGATATGATGAAAAGAACATTAAAAAAACTAGTTAAGTTTGGCTTTTCATGCAGATCCATCTGTAAATTGATGACTCCACATAAATAGTTCTGGCTATTTTTATCAGAAGTGCAGAAATACTAAAAATATATTTTCCCAAGACATGCAGTACAATACTAAAATGTTGTACCTTGTGAGAGCTTACGCACATAACCCTCATTTTCCATAATGAAATGGATCCCTATGGATGAGTTCATTACTGCCTTGACACAGTTGACGCAGGTGAGCTGGAGCAGTGCGTCGGTGATGCGCGAGCAGCCGCGACCTGAGAGACGGTCCAGGGCCTCCAACAGCAGGTCGAGGCCTGACAGTTCGAGAAACTGTAGCATCCATGCCTGATCACTGCCCTCCAGCCGCTTTTTCAGGCCTGAGTAGTTGACCACGGTGGGCACCTGCAGCAGGCGGATGCACAGCTCAGGTTCAGCATTCTCTAGGTTGGCCTCCTGTGTGCTTGAGTCAGAGTCCTGAGATGAGCCCAGGTGACTTTTCACTACCGCCCATTTCTTCTGCACTCTGTTTGACTTCACTGACATGATGAAGATGATTCAGATGATGATGGAGGAAGAACTGTCAAAAAAAAAACACACACACACAAGCAGGTCAGGTCAACTTCCTGAGCTGACTGAAATGAGGCTAGTTGTAAATCTAATAGATAAAATTTCAAAAAAAGAATCAAAAATAGTTGATTATGGAGATTATGATGATTATGGTTCTTCATGTCAACTATAAATCCATGTAAAATGTACGTCTTGACTATGATACATTTGCAATACAGCAAAAAAACCATTGCCTGAATATGTGCCTTAGGTTCCATTTTCAACTGATTAAACATTCATACAAAAATTGAAACTTAATAATGACAGATCCACTCAGACTCTTAGCAGCATACAAGAAAAAAAAATAGCTGTTCATTAGAATTTAACAAAATTAAACAAAGCTCATTAAACATTAGCTCTCTGGCCAAGCTTTTGCTGGGTTGGCAGGTCTAATTTCCACTGTGACTACATCCGAAAAACCACACAAAAACCACCAAAAAGTTCAGGAAGTGGAAAAAAGGGAGACCCATTTTTCTTCTTTTTCTTTCTAAGTCTTTGGGCCTCAACTGACTTAATTTTTCCATTTGCAACTTTGCTTCAAAACTCATTTTGGTGTAAAAACTGCAGCCATGGCAACCCTGCTGTGACCCTCAAGGAGCTGTGTCTACAGTCAGGCATCTCTCTGAAGCTCAAATGTGCTATGAACTTGAACTTAAGCTATGAACCTCCCAATTGCTGCACTGTTTTCTTTACTGAATACACTGAATTAGCGTAGGAACTGCTGTCAAAAATCAGAGATAGATTGTGTGTTTTCATCTATGTGATGTCAGCACAGATAGAATAGCTAGTGTACTATGATGCTAGTATGCTACAACCCCTGGCAAAAATGATGGAATCACCACACTTAGAGGATGTTCACCCAGCCTTTTTACTTTATAGCAAACA
>CM074954.1:18747395-18757555 GCA_037577455.1 Pangasius macronema
TTTGTTTTAGAAATGGAAATTAAAAGATGATTCCATAATTTTTTCCTCAACATTGAGTAATTCCATACTTTCTTCCTCTACTTGATTTGGAAAATGACATGCCATTAATAAGAAAAAATGTCAGTGAATTTTTTGCTGTATGTTTCACAAAGCCAGAATGTTAAGCTATTGAACAAAACCTTTCTTGTGTTATATCTGTGATTTGTTTGTTTGCTATAAAGTAAAAAGGCGGGGTGAACATCCTCTAAGTGTGGTGATTCCATCATTTTTGCCAGGGGTTGTATATCTTGTGAAAACAGCGTGCATAAAAGTGTAAACCCTGTAGCCACTCCTGATTCTAGATAAAGAGGTGGGAGTATGGCCTTACTTTGTTCAAATATTTACGTAATATAAGAAGTATTTTATGATAAATAGCCTGCTTTATTATGTAGTCTGTTAAAAGTACTGTCTGATATGCACATATACCAGTGGTGCTCAGTCTTATTCACAAAGAGCTGGTGTAGGATCAGGTTTTCAATCAATCAAGCAGGAGCCACACCTGATTTAATCAGTTGATCTTGGCTTTCAGTAGACTCAGATGTGGCTTCTGCTTGGTTGGAATGAAAACCTCACACACACTGATCCTGTCTGGATAAGTTTGGACACCCCTGTACTAGACATTTGTATGCTTCCCTAAACTTCATGGCAACAGTTTAGGGAAGACCCACATATGGGTGTAATGGCCAGTTGTTAACATACTTTTGACCATATAGTGTATGCATCTGCAGCTAAAATGAGTTTAAAAATTGACTAATGACACAGCTAGCTAATTATATTTTGAAAATTAACATAACTATTGGTTTGAGACTCGTTACCTTTCAATTTTGGAACATTAGGCAAATACAGTTTTCTTTATATGCACATCACATAATGTAGCCAGTTATATACAGTATATATGCTGTAGATAACTAGCTAGTACATTAGCATTAGTGCTTATTAGTAACTAACTATTTCAAATCATACCTGTGTATATCGGGGACAGAATGTCCCCCAGTGACAGAGACTACAGCAGCATGTTCACAGATGAGATATTATATAAAAAGATCATTTAAGTTTTCCTAATATCTGTTCACATACTGTATGTAAGCAGATATAGCCACTTTTCAAATAGCGGCTGCACCCTTGATCTGAGTGACTGACTGTCCATCCAGGATGCATTCAGGATTGAAACAAAACTAAACTGTGGTGCAACTGGAGGAAGTGACAGCTGTGCACATTTGCCCAGTGACAGTATGGCTCAGCAAATCCTCCTGCAAATCTCTGCAGGGTGTACTGTCAGCTGCAGAAGACAGGACACAGTACAAATGGAGGGAACACATTTCACATTACTTATTGAATTTGACAAAATTCAGTGTTAGTTGTTTTAAATACTGGGAAAGATTTAATACTAAGTGTGCTGTTCCAGGACTAACATGAATTGATTTGAAGGTTGCATCAACACAAATGTCCATCCTAACAGGTTAAGACAGGGTCATGCTGGTATTTTTGTTCTTTTGCTCTCCTTCACTCCTATGGCTTAGGTTTAGTTATAATTTTGTTCAGTTACAGCTACTTGCATAATGCCATTTGTATTTTATTATGAGAAGAATTCAAATACAAGATGATTTAAGTACAGACCGATCCACCGATCCACTGGTGTTAAAGCAGCACATTCCAAAAATTCCAACAACGTAGTTAAGCAAACTCCACCAGATCTGAATGGGATCAAACAATCTCCCAGGAAAGCATGAACCTTTTGGTAATTTCTGCTTACACAAAAGTAACTGCTTGTATATGCTGTATATAAGGGAGTATGTTTGATCATGTGAAAGAACCTGACACTTAGAGGTGTGGCTGATGTCCGTTTGCACCACCTAGTTTACAGGTTCCAGCAATCTGTACCACTATCGTTCTGCCATGCTTTCTCTAACAGCCAGATTAACTTTCTCTTCTACTTGTCTCTACTTGATTCGTTTTGGACAAGTTGTACTGAGCTCTGTAAGAAGCTTTGTGAAGAATTTAAAGCATAATGATTATCAGGGAACTTTCATGGCAATGGCATGTCTATGTGGAGCTACTCATGAACTCTTTTAACCACCTTATCCTAGTCAGGGTGGTGATGTGCCTTCTTGTTTCTATGCATAATCTTTTGTATGAAGAGGAGTATGGTAATTGACTTGATTAACGCATTGTACCCTGAATATTTGCTAAAGCAGAAACAATTCATGATTCTACCCATGAAATACCTGCTACTTCATCACTCTTGGTGATGAAGCGGGCAAAAACGTGCCATATGATAAAAGGATGCCATATGACCTCATTCCTCATTACTTTAAAGCATGACACCTACAGCCCAGCAGGACAGACTTCTGACAGTCACCACTATAATATCATTACCTCATTATACCCAATGAGTGGCTATAGAAATCCATATTAAGCAACTGAATGATCCTTATACTGACAAACTCAAAGTGGAATTATAGAAAGGCTGGAGGTTAAGGTATTTGCTCTACCTGTACCTTGTGTAATTATCCTAAAATGTACATTACGATCCCTTCCCTCTTCTGTGGTTTGGACAAAGTACCAGACTAGCCGATTACACATTTGACATAACCTGTTATGTTGGTTTTCAACATCTGAAAGGACCATGGCTTGATCTAAAAATATCCCTTTATAATGCTTTTGTACTCCATCACGATTACAGTGTTTCATGTTTGTCGGTCACTGTCACTGTCAAGTGTCCCGCCTTGCACGAGGGGACAGCGACAGCGATGTGGTGGTGGAGTCAGCGGCGATATGTGCAAACTAACAAAGTTAAACTGGGTGATTCTTACCATATCTTGGCCTTATAGAGTGCATTTCTGTCAAGGTTTGTTACTCTCGGAAGTTTTGAAGAACAACCAGGCTGAAAGTCTTACTGTTTGTCTGTAGACGAAAGAGCAAAGACCAAAAGACCAAAGAGCTAACATGACTAATAATCAATTCAAGATAATAGCTAATCATTTTGTTTATCCTTACACCCTCTATATAGTAACAATATTGTTTTTTTAATATATGTTTTGACCAAACTGTGTCTCAGGAGGTTGGACTGTAAAAATGCACTTCATAGAGAAAAACAGTTCCTCCAGATTTGTTGGCAATTTGTTAATCTAACGAACCTGCTTCGAAGATATGTGCCTGTGAGCTATTACAATGTTACCACAACTAATACAAAAATACCACAGTGTTGTATGGAGTAATAAACCAAGTAAACTGGTTTGCAAACTGAAAGCTAAATTACACTTTGCTAATTCATGCTGTGGAATTTGGAAGATTGTAATTAACATACTTTTGACATGATACAAGTGCAATATTATGCTACATTCTTATGCAATCAAAACCCAAATACTCTTGTCTTTTATAGAACAAATCCTTTTAAACTGCTACGTTTCTTAAAATATATAGACTCGTAATCCTGTAAAACTGACTGGCTGGAGTAGGAGGGAGTTTGTGTAATTTTTTGGTTCATTTCACAGGAACTCAGGTTCTTAGTCATTTATTCCCTTCATGCACAGGCATTTCTCCAGAATGCTGTTCAGCAGTTCAGTCTCTATTATTCATCCATCATTCATGTTAGCAATAGAAAATTGTGGTGGGTTTAAACTTTTATTTACACTAAACATGTATATAAAATATTTCTAACACAATATCAGAATCAAAACCTGTATCACTGCAAATGAGTAGCATTTTTTTCCCTTAACGGCTTAAGGAAAGATCACGGTCTCATGTGACAGAGCGTCATCTCATGACTACAATTTTGTCCCAGCATTAAGAATGTGAGTCATGTGCAGTTGTTTATAAATTCTGAAACAATACTCTGTTAGGACTGTTAGGGAAGTTAGAATTAATGGAACTTGGTGCAAAAAAAAAAAAAAGAATGTACTGTATATCCACAGGCATTGTAATGGCTGTGAGCAAACTGAAAATATTAGCAAATGAGAGTTTAGTGTAGAATTATCCTGCTATTTTGAGAAAGATGTGGTCATGCAGGAAATTTCACAAGCTTGGAAAAGCTGAGCTGTTTGAAGCTAAACTCTACTGCAGCTAACTTTCTGAGCTGACATAACAGATGCTAGACCTCTGACTAGCACTTGAAAGAGGGAAAATTTCTTGCTTCTCTCAATTAAAGTCCCATTCTAGACAAAAATAAGCTGTATTTGTTTGCTCTACTGTCCCAAAGTGTGCTTTTTTAGTTACTACTGCAAAAAGGGAATCACTGACCTTTTTATATTTGCTCTACTCCCAAAGTTGATGTCTATAAATATTTCTTGGCCTACAAGTCCATATTAAGTCACATAGATACCCAGTGTTTATAGTTCTGAGCATTTTTTAGATTTATTTTTCTTTCCTGTCAACCCCTGTTCTATCTTCTTGTGGTTCTGATGCATTTCCTTTATTTGCTATATTGACGCCCCTATTCTTAGTTCAGTTAAATTTAACCCTTAATAATATACAACCCTTTTGTGTACATTCATTTATTCAGCTTAAGTAACTGCTTTATCCTGGCCAGGGTCGTGGTGGATCCGGAACCAATCCTGGGAACACTGGGTGTTAAAGGTATGCAATGCTAGTCCGTTGCAGGGCATAATGCGCACACACACACACACACACACACACACACACACACACACACACACACACACACACATTCACACACTCATTCAATTTAGCTAATCCTCCTACTGGCATGTTTTTGAGGGGGAACCAGTGAACCCAGAGAAACCTACATGAACACGAGGAGAACATACACAGAAACTCCACACAGACAGTAACCTGCTCAGGATCGAACCCAGGACCCCAGAGATGTAAGGCAGCAACGCTGTTGTTTTCATGTACATGCGCATTTGAAATAAATAAACATGACTAACAGTCCTCTCCATGGTTCTGACTGATGCAAACACTTCATAAAAATTTCCCCACAAGTAAACATTACCTAAAAGGACATTGCATTTGGCCTTAAAAGGTAGAAAAACACACCAAACCTTATAAAACTTCATCTTTGAAAGGAAAAGCTGAAGACGTCTATCGGTATAAGGCCTAAAGTAGAAGCTGACCTAAAAGCATGTCATCTAAGCAACAAAGCAACAGCACAGGGCACACAATATACTGAACAGCATGTAAAAAAGTAAACAGGGTGCTCATTCTGCATATATGATGCTGAGTAATGAGAACAAGCTAAGCAGTGAGCACAAAAGCCCAGCCTGCAATGGAATATACAAGCACTTTAGCACCAATGGATTTACTCTGGACAATGAGGTACTTATGTCAGAATGAAAGCCAACTATGTTAAAAATTCAATATGAGCTGACCCTGGGTCACCATCACTCCTGTTTTCTCTTCAGTTTAATCCAACAATGGATAATACACCACAGCTTCTAATGTAATTTTTTCATTCATTCATTTTCTACTATATCGTGGTCAGGGTCACAGTGGATCTGGAGCTTTCCAGGAGCATTCCGGGAGCGTCATGGGAACACTGGGCATAAGGTGGGAATACACCATGGATGGGATGCCAGTCCATTGCAGGGCACCATGCACATACACATTAACACCTAGGGAGTAGCCAATCCACCTACTAGCATGTTTTGGGAGAAAACCAGAGAACCCAGAGGAAACTCATGCAGAAAACATGCTCAACTCCAGACAGACCACAGTACCACAAGCTCAGGATCACACCAGGGACTGAGGTAGCAACGCTACCCACCAAGCCACCCTCTAATGGAATTCCATGTCTGTCAGAGGTGCCAATATATAAACCTTAGCTAAACCTTACAGCAAACTTAGAACGCTTCTTCTTAAAAAGGACATGACTTAAGAAGTCTGCCAGTATCTTCCTTAGGCCTAAAGAAACATAGGTTGACTAAGAAGCATGGAATGTATGCATTCAGTAACAGTACAGAGCACACAATATATTTAACATCATGTAAATAAGTGTGCTTTATTATTCTCCTAAATTAAACTTAACCAATACAATTAGAGCAATATGTATATATATATCACTTGTGAATAACAGCACAAACGTAGTGTTTGACAGCATATAAATACATACGCATTCTCTTCACTATTCTCTTAAAACAGCTTTTGCCTAAGCCTGTGCAAAAAGCATTTTTGTTCCCCTACGGAAAAATGGACAAATGCCAGTTGGCACTTTTGTTCAGCTTGCTTCTCTGTTGCTGCCAGTAAGTGCTTGGTGTTGCCCACGCAAAGTGTTACTGCAGCCTCTTTACAGACAATACCTCTTTACAGTGAAAACTAGCAATGCCCTGGAACGAATCATGTGTTTGGGTGCTGGTTCTGGTTCTGACTGGGTTTGGGTGTTGCCTGACAAAGCTTTATTCAAATACACAACAACAGTGGTAGCAAAGTCATGCATTTAATCAAGTCTGACATGTGTTTCCAATTGTTCTGAATTAAACAGGAGTCAAGTACCACCTTTATAATACAAAGTTAATTAGTAACTGCACAAAAGGAATTAGGCTTATTTCTTATCTGCTGGACTGACGCTGAAATGCACACAACAGAAAGCATTCATATTCTTTTCAATCACTTATTTAAGAATATTTGGGAGATTAGATTAGACTAACTGGCTTTTGAGCAGTGAATTGTTTGTACGAAATAAGAGAGAAATTACACATACAGTACAAACATACATACCAAACATACATACTTCAGGTAAAAACACTGTACTTGAGGGCACCACCCTAGTGACAACGAATGGTCCAGGTTAGTACTCTTTTTTTTTTTTTCTCAGGATGTACTCTACTTTCAGTAGGTACTGCTTGCTCAAATGTTTTCGTTTTTACAGGATGTAAGGACTTCCATGCAGTGCTGAGTGTTTCCTTTTTAAGCAGTGGACAATGCTGAAAAAGGAAACATGTTACCATAACAACAAAGTTGTATTGTTTCTCCATTTTGACTCCATATCTCATATGATCCTTACATATTCCTCCCCTGAAATACAACCACTTGAGAAAAAGCTGCTATTCGTTGCATTTTTAATAAGTCTCTCATATCACAAGTTGACACTGCAGCAGTGTGTGAGGACGAATACTCTCTTGGGTGTTAGCCTACATTAGTCATCATCAATTCTTTTTCTTGTCATGCTGTGTTTGTGTGTTTATGATATCAGATATAGATATAGTAAAGATATCAGTCAATTTGGAAGAACTCCTGAGATGAAAGAAGCCAGATATACTTGGATATCCAATATTCTCATGAAGAAATACTGTTCTTTCCCTTAAGTCAGGTCATTCCAATGTGAAAACCTAACACATCCACAAGGACAGCTTTTGTGTTACATTGCTCTAGTCAGGAAATCAAGGGAAGATATCTTGGTGCTTGGAGTTAACGTTCCTAGTTTTTTTTTTCTTCACTGGCTGGTGCATTGGATTAAGGGGATTGTGGAAATTTGTCATGCTTCCTCTGTGAATTACTGTCTTGATAGCACAATCTCAAAGAACAAACCGTCAGCCATTTCTCTCTCAAGACCACATAGACGGAAAAGCAATTCAGATAAATTGTTACACTGAATCCTCCTGCACAGTTTACAATGCACATCTGTTTTTCTGACTCAGTATATCCTTATTTTTGCAAGCCTACACACCCTGCTGCATTTGTTTTACTTTATGTTTGCAAGACCATAATGATACAATGAAACCCTGCACTTTTATTTTCTACATGATGTGGCTGGTAGTGCGCTGGGTGTCCTGGCTACGCTAAATTGAACATTGAACGTTTGTGCATGGTGCCCTTCGATGGACTGGTGCTCCATTCAGGGTGTGTTCCTGTCTTGCACCCAGTGTTCCTAGGATAGGCTCCAGATCCTCCACCACTCTGACCAGGATAAAGCCGCTTGAAGATGAAAGAATGAATTAATGAATGCATAATAATGTCATGATTCTGTAGCTCGTACCTCCAAAGTATTGAGACTTCTGTGAACTGCCAAGTGAACTGTACTGTAAATTCAGCTGGTCCAAAGTTGAAACTTCTCCATGTTTCCCCATTTCCCTTGTTTCATAGACACAGTTATACAGTATGCTTGGGTGTTATTGGCCTACCCTTTATAAAATATTTAGTGCATTGTTGCACAGTGGTATGGATGGATGGTAAGTGATGCCCATTTAACGGACAGTCTCTACATACTTATTTAACACTTTATGTATTAATTCAACCCAAGTTTTTAGTACTGTACTGGTAAATTCAATATTTTTTGCAGATTTGCGTGGGCCTTGAGTGTGACATCTGCACCTTTGAGCATTCTTAGATTTGCCTAATCCATCCTTGACAGAAAATAATTTTCTATTGTTTTTTTTTTTTTTTTTTTTACATTTCCCTTATTGCTTGTATTTTCCTTTGTATTGCATAATTAACTTGCATAACAGATTTCTTTTCAAAGCACTCACTCATTGTTTCTAAGGAAATGAATTCCAAGAAAGGGTTGAGAATAATGTCCTGCTAGATATGTTTAAACAAATCTCTGACAGGCAACTATAAAGGCTATTGCCTTCATATTTAAAGTACACTGCTGAGTTAGCGTTTTCAGATGGTATGTGCTCAGAGTTAAAAGCTCCTGGGACTGGTTTGTACAGTACATCCTTAAAGATAAATGAAAGCCTCTGAGTGAAAGCTTTGTATTAGATTTATATAATGCTGTACACATACAAGTAATCAAAGGCTGTGAAGGAGAAAACCCATTTTGAAATTTTAACTAAAGTTTTGAATCAGTTTCTAGTATGTATGTTTCTAGTGAATGTACTAGCAAAGTTAACATTAATTCAAAATGATGACTACAAAAAGACACTCGGAGAATCCCATTCCTGCTGCAAAGCGGAAACTAATTATTTCTATTTGTCTCCCAAAGCCAAAAGTTTCCATAACCAGTTAGGAAGGTTCATTTTTAGTAGACATCTATCAACTCTCCCACGTTGGTAATACTGTTGATGGTGATCACTGTGATGTTTATCGTAGCCGCTATTTTGACTGTAGTTTGGATACAAAGTCTACAAAGTTCAGTTTGATTCAGTTCTATTTAGATTGTGCTTTTAACAACAGACATCGTCACAAAGACAGAAATCCAGATGGACATTTTGACTTAGAGCTAGAACTCAAATGAGCAATCCATTGGTGTGACTAGTGATGAATAACTCCCTGAAATGACACAAGGAAGGAAACTTTAGAGGAACCAGACACAGAAAGGAACCCATCCTCTTCTGGATGACATCATAGAGTGAAGTTATTACTCTTCCACAATTATACACAATGGGGTCCAAAAGCTAGAGACCACTAGTGAAAATGCTTCTATTTTTCCATTCTTTACTAAATTAATACAACAATTTTCATTAAAAATTATGTTTTAGACAAAAATTATGTTTTAGAGGAAATAGAGGAAAATCTGACCTTTTGTACAAAGCAGTTAACATGGTTAATATTACAGATTTGCTTACATGTAAATAGGGAGCTAGAAATAGTGCAGAATTGTGAATATTAATTATTCAAGACATTGAACATTTTAAACATTTCAAAATTCTAAATCTTTCTGTTTATTTTCAATTTTAAATTAAAAAAAAAAAATCCCAGATTTTCAATGTGGTCTAACCTTTGGACCCCACTGTATATATCTGTACAATTATACTAAAAATGCATTTTTGCATATTGCAATTTGAAAAGAATTGTTAGCGCCAGAATACCAGGTGTCAGGGTCAGTCATAAGGGTGAGGGGTCAAACAGTGGCTCCTGGCAGTCTTGTGGATTGTATTCAAAACCTTCTGGTCACAACACAGGAATTTAACCACTGAGCTGTATTGGATAGCACTGTCTCTCAATGTTGGTGTGATCTTGGTGTGAAACCTAAACAAATAATAAGGATTAATTTCCTCTAATGATCTTTACTATCTCTGCATCCTCTGCACATTCTAAAACCACACTCCTTTCTCACTGCATATAGGCACTGAATAGATAATGATGACTGTCACAATCATCAATCATGCTATGGCTTGACTGCTGTGACTGAACTTTGTAGTCTTGTGTTACTCTGAAAGAGTTGCTTGTGATATATATTGGAAAAAAAAAAAAAATATATATATATATATATATATATATATATA
>CM074954.1:18768176-18778284 GCA_037577455.1 Pangasius macronema
GGAAAACCCATGCAGGCATGGAGAAAGTGCACAGAACCCTACAGTAGCCTGAGCTCAGCATCAAACTGGGGACCTTGGAGCTTGATGATGATAATAATAATAATAATAATAATAATAATAATAATAAGGCTTAGTGATTAGCACATTTGCCTCACACCCACGGGGTCGAGGGTTTGATTCCTGCCTCCGCCCTGTGTGTGCAGACTTTGCACGCTCTTCCAGTGCTTTGGGGGTTTTCTCTGGGGACTCCAGTCCAAAGACATGTGTTGTAGGCTGACTGGCATCCCTAAATTATAAATCATAGAATCATACTGTGTGTGTGCGATTGTGATCTGCGATGGGTTGGCACCCCGTCTGGGCTGTTCCCTGTCTTGTGCCCTGGGATAGGCTCCAGGTTACCTTTGACCCTGTGTAGGATAAGCAGTACAGAGGATGGATGAATGGATAATAATAATTTATTCATCATAATCATCAACAGGGCACCACACACATTCACACTTTGGGGCAATGTAGCCACCTGCATGCATGTTTTTAGGAGATGGGAGGAAACTGGAGAACCCTGAGGAAACCCATGCAGACAGAGTGATACTACTACTATTAATTTATTGTGTATCATTGTGTATTACGCATCTGGAGCAAATTATAGGGAAAAAAGTAACTTTAGTGAAGTGTAAAGTGGGCATCATGGCCCTGCTCGGCTGCTTACGTCACGCACGTCACGTTACGTCATCCCTAGCGCATTTATTTGAAAAAACAAAACAAAACACAAAAACAGCTTCGACCACATTTTATATTAGCGCTCTAAATTAAAATATAATTTGTCACCTGATCACGAGATATGTATGTATACAGAATGCTGTATGAATCCCCTAACCTACTTTACGCTTTAAAAGACTTTTATTTTGTATGTTCGTAAACCGGAAGCGTTTATTCTGTGCTACATTTTCAAAATAGGCACATATTTTTTTTAGCGTTTCATTTGCGTTAGTCTTAAAAGAAAAATGGTTTCTACGAAAGAGATTTTACAGATGGACCTGTACGGTTTACTTGGAGTTGAAGGAACAGCGACAGCTAAAGAGGTGCAGTAAAAAAAGCCCGAAATGATTATTAAGACTCATGCTAGTGAGTTAGCCAGCAGTGTCCTGGTGTAGGAAATGACTCCAACACTGTTACTGGGATTTAATAAATGTAATAAATCAACACCAAATGCTGTGTTAGGTGGAGAGCTCAGGGCTGTTAAAGACTGGATCACTGCTCTGAGTTATTACACTGTTACTCTGCTGACACACTCTTCAACTTTCAGGCATTTAAGCTCCTGTTTATATCTTCAAACATGACAATAATTAAGCAGATCCTGGCTAATTATTCTTTTTTTAAACTGAAAGCATGGCTTTCTGTTTTTTTATTTTTATTTTTTTTTAATAGTGCATATTTATTACTCACTCACTGGCCAATGAATAGCCACACTCTGAGAAATAAGTGTACCAGACTGTACATTTCCTTGATCTAGTTATTACAGTTACAGAAGATGTACCTTTTATAGTATAATCAAAGCCACATATTCTGTACCTTTAATATTTATCTTTCACCTAGTCTATCTCGGCAAATAATTTAAGGTTATTCGTTGGATCGTAAGGTCCACCGACGTACCTTTATAGCTTTGCTATAAAATAATTAAAGTAAGCTGAAAGATGTCCCATGGCAGTGACGAGAGACAGTACTGTTTGCTGCCTTTTGTCTGAGAGTGCAGTGGCTCTTAAACTTCTGGCAGATAAGAACTCCTTTATGCTTCTTAAATACAAACAAACAGACCCTAAGGCTGTGATCGGCACATTATTTGTGCATAATAATTTTTTTCATTTAGATTTTTTTTATTTATATTTACTGGATCCCACACAACCCAACACGGATGATACATTTTGTAGAACAAAAAATACCTGTCAATTGCACGTTCCAGTATTTTTGATCACTTACAGAATAGACGGGTTCAAATGAAAGGTGCCACTTTCTAAGCTGTTTAACGCATGCTGATGTAAATATCAGGAAATGAAAGCTGAAACACTGATCTCTCATGTTATATTCATCTTTTGATCTTGTTGCAGATTAGTTCAGTGCGTGCTGTTCTGTTGTGTAAACCTCCATAGTGTTATTAGGCCATTTAAACATGTAAAAACTTGTTCCGCAGATGTTTTGACAGCTGGTAGCTGATCACAAACTGAACTGATTAGGGTTCTGTCTAGCTCACTGTGGCATGCAACTATCCAACTACTTCTACTACATCGAAGGCGAGACATTCACTGTGTGAGGAAATCACGTGGTGATTAGTTAGCGAGGTTTTACACGTTAACTTAATTGTTACAATTAACTTAATTGTTTTCAAAACCTGATTTTTAGACTTTTGTTTTAAAGACTCTGTCTGCAGTAACATCCGACTGGATTTCCCAGACCGCAAACATATGCCAAGAGCAATAACAATCATGTAACTACAAAGAAAAGGTTTTAGGACATCAGTCAGTTCTTATTCATATTTATTTAGGTTAGTGGGCCTACGCATAAATAGCAGGTAGACCACTGCATGTCTCAGGTTATTAGGTTATAAGAAGAGGACATGCGTACTAATAAAGAAGAGGTTTCTGAATTACCTGTATGTAAGCTTTAAATTCAACCTAGGGCCTTGTTAAAATCTTAAATAGGGATGTACTAATCACACTTTACACTTTTTCAAGAGCACCACCTGATAGTGATGTGGTCCTGAGATCCACTTAGTAGCTGAAACAGCCGAGAGCTTGTTAGATGCAACAGCAGAGGTGGGGTGGAGGTGGGCTTTAAAAGGGTTTTATGTTTAATTCAAGAGCTGTGTTGTCAGTCAAGATCAGGCATGTTCACTGCATAAAATTCATCAGGCGGTCAGATCAGTCCACAGGTGGCGCTCTTGTACAGTGTAACTCTGAGTATGGGACGTCCACATTTGCAGTTCTTGCGTGCCTGGCGCGTGATCAGAACGATGTAGTGCAGTAGTTCTCAAAAGTTTTTTTTTTTTTTTTTTGGCTACAGTACCCCCTTTCAATCATCTTTTAATCCAAATAGCACTTTGCTTTACTAGAAATATATCTGAAGCTATAAAAAGAGCATTCTTTGCAGCAATTAACATATATTGCAGATCACAATATATAGAAATGTTATTTAATAACAGATAGTGAGACAGTTTGATGTAAATCCCATTATATATATTTCCATTTTGATAACATTTTAAGTGCTCCTGTATTGCCACTTGTCCATTTTGCTTTGTCACAGCACATCCTTTTAATGATTAGGTTCAACCCTATGACGACAAAATACAGCTGGGTATATATCATTATACAGCTCGATATGGTCATGATATAGAACGCACTTTCAGAATTCTCCATCTGACTCAGTTGCTATGCAATGGTCTGTGCAATGGATAAAAAGTAGGGGTGTAACAATACACAAAATTCATATTTGATGCAGTGGTGTCTTCATACGATGTATTTTCGATACCTCAAAAATAAGCATTGCTTGAATATGTGCCTTGAGTTTCTGTTCTCAATTGATTAAAACATTCAATGTTATAAAAGTGCATTAATCCTAATTATTTCTGACAGTATTCGTGCGATCCATTCAGACGCCTAGCAGCGTAGAACAAAACAAAAGCTGGGAATTAGAACGGAATTTATTAGATGTACTTTTTTGATCCTGAAGGAGAAATTTGGGAAAAATGTAGTCAAACGCCTCACGGTCCCCCGAGCTCAGGGTCAAGCCCACAACCTTAGGTCTCTAAGGCCGAAATTCTTCTACTGTATCAGCTAGATTCTGTTAAGGAGCTCCCTGATGTACAGCATGTATGCCTAATAATGCATTTTAACATACGAGAAAAGTAAGTTGTGATCTTGAGAAAACAACTTTTGTTATCGTGAGATCAGAAGAAAAAAAAAAAAGAAATAATGCATGGTCTTTGTGGACTTCTGTTCCTTTATCCTATGATGATTTCTATCCTGATTGGGGTGGTCTCTTGCAGGTTGTCCGTGTCCCCGTCCACAGGACACGGGAGCTTGCCGAATGGTTTGATGTGTATGAAAATGATGTCAATTCTATGCTATGACCACCACAGTCACCAGATCTGGAGGCTCCAGATATATAGATTATTTTTTTGGAGCAACATGCCATAATTCAGGCAGTACCTTGTGACATCCATGCCAAGGTGCAGTAGTGAAGCTCTTCTTGAGGTGTGCGGTAGCCCAACATCTCGCTAAGACACTTCATGTTGGTGTTTTGATGTCGGTTTTTCCTTTTACATTCACCTGTCTGTACAATATAGCAAATTTAAACAGTTTCTCTCTCGTTTTTTAATTTTCTGTCTGGAAAACTCAAAGGCAAAAACTGTTTGGTTTTAGGCTACTTTGAATGATGCAGGGTATTTGGCGAATAGGATTTAGATGTTACAGGATTACAACCAGCAACTTCTCAGAGCTGTTCTGTTCTAGAAAATGAATCAAAACCATCTGACCAATCAGAATCAAGAACACTGCCATGGTATAAGTACACTTACCCTGTATTGCAAGGTGTTTATATTGAATATTGAAGAGTACCCTTTATGAATATTTCAGCGTAGTTTTACATCATATTTAGATTTAAATAGTACTGAGGAATATGGTGCAAGATAAGCTGGCCTCTCGGGTAATATTACTAGCTAGCATTGGTTAGCATCAGCTGGCTATGTCAGCTTGTTCATCAGTACTAGAACTAACCCTGACCCTTATTACGTTGTGTGCAAACACATCTTACAGATTTGCATGGGTATGTTACTGAATTAACCAATTTACAAATTGGGCAAAGGCTTCCTGGAATTTAGATTCTCATCTCTATACAAGAAGAATTGGTGCATATCTTGCCATCTTGGCAACGTGCTCGAAGACATTTGCACTTTTTTCACCTCCTTTGCACTCGGGCAGTGTGTCGATCCCTCAGCAAGTGCTCAGAAACTCAATGTTGAAAGCTCAGCTCCGGAGGCTCGAGCTGACAGGAAATCAAATTAGCCCCCCTGTCTTACGGGTTTTAATTTGAACCCTGGGTAAGCTTATCGGCTGTGCTCTTTTTGAACCTTATCTCAAGAGTGAAAGCGCTTAAACTCAGATATGGATCATACCTCATGGGAAAAGCTGTTTTCCCTTGGCTAATTTTCCCCCCCAGGAGAGCGCAACAGCGTGGTGGATTAGAGACAAGGTAAAGAGTGTAAGCGTAGAAGAAAGGAAAGTGTGTCTCGACGTGCCTCTGCTGGAAGTGTCTAAATTCCCAGGTCAAGGCCAGCAAACGATAATGATGTTTAGTTTCGGAAAGCCAACCAACTGAACCATGACTTGTTGGATTTTAAGGATAAAGGCCCATGTGTGTTTGCTCTTGCCGGACTAAGGAAGGGGGGGTCCTCAGCTCTCCAACATGGTTGTCTTACCTTCCAGAAAGTTTCAGTGCCACAAAAGAAAGGACACGCACAACACAAGGGCTGTAGATATGTGCTGATAATCAGTTATACGATATACAATAACATGGCCACTTAAGAATACCACTGCTCGGTTAGGATGATGGTCATAGAGCTAACCCTGTATACAAGTCATATCAGTTGATGAAAATATGTTGAATATGACACTGATTGAGCATTTAAGGCAAATATTAGATATAATGATTCTCAGTATCAGATTGGTGCATCTCTATTATCACAACTGTAAGATTTTTGAACACAATTCACTGTTTTGAAGCTCTTTATATATCTATCTAAAGAAAAAAAATACAAAAATGGAAGAAAACGTTCATTTATCGGAATTTACTGTTCAAATCACTATAACACTGTGCTCTTTGAATCACACACTACTGTTACCTCTCCCTTGTTTACAGAGGCTGAGAGATGAATATCACAAATCCAACAACATACAACATTATCACAACAAAAAGCCCCAAATCCAGCAGCATTTAGGGAAACGACAACGGAAATGTTTTTCAGAG
Source organism: Pangasius macronema (assembly GCA_037577455.1). NCBI lineage: Eukaryota > Metazoa > Chordata > Actinopteri > Siluriformes > Pangasiidae > Pangasius > Pangasius macronema. Next base: position 18,774,192 of record CM074954.1, read on the forward strand.
TGATTAGAGAAAATGACAAACCTGTTCATTTTTTTGTTTCGTTGTCAGATTTATTTTTTTTTTTGTGTGTTAGGATAATGTTAGATAGTGTTTTTTGGATTTTGTTCGATTTTGTAGTGCTGCATCTTTCGGCCATCACGCCTTTCAGTCATAGCTAACTGAAGAACCTTTCTGAACTCTAGCGTCACTCAGAATCCTACTTTTCGCTACTGATTTTGTTCTTAGTTGGCTTTGCCTTTTCTCCCTAGCAGTAAAAGCAATTTAATCGAAAGCATATTGTCATTAACGTCACAAACAATTGGATAATATGTGCAGTCGGAATTGTTTAAAACTACTGGAAGTTCACTGCAGAGTTTGATCTGCTATTTAGCGTAACAGCCTTTTGACTTTAAAAGCTTGATTGGAGCTTCACTTTTATAATGTGTATAAAAAGAGGACTTTTCCAAAAAATACAATATTCTCAACACTCAGTCTGGTTTATTTCAAATCTTAGCAAAGTGCCTAAGTCATGAATGGCTTTTATTTGTGTGTGTGTGTGTGTGTGTGTGTGTGTGTGTGTGTGTGTGTGTGTGTGTGTGTGTTTATATCTTGTTGGGGACCAAATGTCCCCACATGGATAGAAATAAATGACAATATTGATCATGTGGGGACATTTGGTTCATTCCCATGAGGAAAAAAATTGTGCTTAGTATTTACAAAAACTGCACATTTTCTTTATCATCGTTTTGGCTACTGGGGTTAGAGTTGGGTGTAGGCATAGCATTAAATAGCTGCATTAATAATTATGACAGTGGAAGGTCCTCACAAAGACAGTAAGACAAACATGCGTATGTTAGTATAATAATGTTTTTTGTCAAACCCACTTTAACTTGCATCCTTTGAGGTTAAACATGAAGTGCATAAAAACACTCAGTAGTAATATTCAGCAGGCTCATGCCTTTATAAGCCTGTGGTGAACTATTATTACCACCTTTTTTCCCCCCTTAATTTCTAGCATATTTCATATTGTGTGTTCCTGTGACTGTCACCCCTTTCCGTGATTCCTCCCCCTTATACATTTTAGTTCTGTGCTGTTCTTGCCAGTAACGGCATGAATAACAATAGAGTCTGAAATGTGATCGTGATCTTGTTTGCCAAGAAGCATACAGTGGCTTGGACAGGTCCCAAGAAAAGCAGTCCCTTAGTTTTCTGAAACATAGTAAGACATGAATATACTATTCAAAGTTGGAGGATGTGGAGTGAAATTTGTGTTTCTTGAAAGTGGTAGTGTAATATTGGTAGTGTTATGTTTGAATCACGCATAGTACAGTGTATTTTTGTAACCACAGTTGTGGCTTGCAAAATGACTATTTTATTTAATCACCTTTTTCTTTATTTAGATCAAGAAAGCATACAGACAGAAAGCTTTATCCTGTCATCCAGACAAGAACCCAGATAATCCCAAGGCTGGTGAGTTGGTTTCGCATTTATACGCACACTTGCCGGCCACTTTAATAAGAACAGCTGTGCACCTGCTTATTCATGCAATTATTCAATCAGTCAACCATGTGGCAGCAGCACAATGCCAAAAATCATGCAAATGCAGGTTAAGAGCTTCTCTTAATGTTCACATCAAAATATGGTGAATGATATATTGATTCAGCATTTTAGTGATTTTGGCATTGTTGCTGGTGCCAGATGGCCTGGTTTGAGTATTTCAGAAACTGCTGAACTCCCAGGATTTGCATACTCCACAGACACTAATGTTTACACAGAATTGTGTGAAAAACAAAAAAAAACCCTTGTAGGTGAGAGGTCCAAGGAGAATGGTAATACTGTTTAGCTGACAGGAAGGCTACAGTAACTCAAATAAGCACTCTTTACAACCGTGGTGAACAGAAAAAATACTCAGAAAGCACAACACGTTGAACCTTGAGGCAGATGGTCTGCAACAGCAGAAGACCGCATCGGGTTCGACTCCTGTCAGGCATGAACAAAAATCCGAAATACTCAAAACAGCCAATCCGGCATCATCATCATCATCCATCCCTCAGTCAAAGTCACTGAGATCACATTTTCCCCAGTTTTGGTGTTTGATGTGAACTTACTGTGAATTTACTGAAGATCTTGACTTGTATCCTCTTGATTTTTTGCATTGTGCCGCTGCCACATGATTGGCTGATTGGATAATTGCATGAATGACCAGGGATACTGGTGTTACTATTAAAGTGGCCAGTGAGTGTGTATATTTTTAAATTTGGCAGATTCTAAATGGGTTTCGTTAAATCTTCACTCCTTCTTAGGTCAACAACGTGTTCTTGACACGTGAAATTCCCAAGACACCGACAACAGTGGCTCTCTGGTACTCATGGGATCTCATGGGATCAGAACCACTGTTTATATACATTTTAAACAGAAATGCCTTTGTAGCAGGATGTTTACATTTAACAGAAAGTTTACATTTCTGTTGTATAGTACTGTTTATAGAAACACTCAGCTATACCATTTTAGTTTTGTACTTTCCTTGCTAGTAACAGCATGACTAACAGCAAAATCTTATCATGATATCAGTTGCCATGATGCATTTGCCATCTTCATGGGAGAAAAGTTTTGGATGGATTCTACAGACTCAAGGTAGCAGGAACAAGCTTAGGCCAGATGTTCCTAGGTCAGTGCACAAATTGCAGAGCTTGTTTATCTCCCTTAAGTCTATTGGAACCCTGAATAAAACATAGGGGTTTTAATAAGATATTTCATGTGAGGGCTTATACTTAGATTATGCATGAGCATAGTCTTAAGAGTTGACTTAGTGTGGCAACTACCTGTCAAATTGCTAGACAGGCTGAACAAGTTATCATGTTTTGGCATCCGATAGTGGAAACAAACTAATGCCACCAGTTTGGCTAAAAACTGAGTTTCTCTCGCATTACAACCTCACTGAATAGCTTCCTGAGTAGCTTTATTGATTGAGGCACAGATGGGTAATCAATCGAGTATGAAAAAAGACATATTAGCAAGTGAAATATCTTGAATATAGTCAGGTTTATCTAGTATTTCATATTATATGATTACAATAAACCAAATATAAGATTATTAAACCTCAAGATATTTTTGACTCATTTCAAGATTTAAATGTTCTTATTCTATTGACAGATAATTTTGTTTCTTTCATGATATCATAATCAATTCCACAGCTAATCATGGCTACAGGTCATTGAGAGAAAGAAGACTGTAATTCTTCTTTCCCATTCAGTTCAAATTGACTCAAAGAAATCTGAAGTGTCTGTAAGGTCACAGAACTGAATTCATCTTGTGACTGACTGTGCTGTGACCAGTTGTGTATGCAATGGAGACTACACCCTCATCAAAACCAGATCGTATTTATCTTGTTCGTGATCGAGCACTTCCTCTACAAATGCCGCAGCTGCGATTGCCAGAGCAAACGCCGAAGCAGCCAGGGCACGCTTAATGTACACAGAAGAAGAGGAAAGAATGAAGGTGGAGAAAGCCAAACTGGAGGCAAAAAAGGATAAAATGGCATTAGCAAGACAAACCGCTGCAGCAGTAGTCTCTGACTATGGTAACCACGAGACCTCCGGGAACAACTGTTGATGTGTTCCCGGGTGGCAAGTGAATATGTTGAGCAGAACAATGTATGTGATATCACAAAGTCAGCTTTGTGAGAGAGCAGATCCACTGTGTCTAGATGAGACCATGCAGCTTCACACAGAATTACCATCTTAAAGTTCTGTTCCTACTACATGTCTCAAGGCAGAAAGTGGTTCAGATGATGCTGAATTTTATCACATACTACCTGCAAGAGGTTCTGCTCAGCCGTCACAGTTCACACCAGATATGCATCATCCTTATAATAATGTGGTAAATAACCAGAGCAGACTGCAGACACAGTTCTCCCAATGCAGCCCTCCACCCTTCCCAACGCCAAGTTGTACACCTCGGTCTCCCCAACAAGAAAACATGAACATTTCAGGCTTTGTCAGATATTTTGCCCACCGTGAATTGGTTAACACAATTCAGTGACCAACCAGAAAGCTTCAGAGCCTGGTTCTTCAACGGTTCTTTCAAAACACGGTAAGAGGTTTGAACTTCATAC
>CM074954.1:18778384-18790084 GCA_037577455.1 Pangasius macronema
ACTATAAAATCACTTACATAAAAATATTTCATAGAAGTATCGGTATCGGTATCAATATCGGCGATACTTGTCTTGAACGTACTTGGTATCGGATCGAAAAGAAAATAAGTGGTATCGCCCATCCCTACCAAAGAGGAATCACTGTGGATTTTCAACTCGTCTTTTCCTCGGGTAAGAATGCCCATTGGTAGGAACGAGTGTCAATCTTACGCACATGACCCTGTACATACACCCCCAATTTGCAAACGGCGAATGGTGCAGTCAGCAACGACTGGATGAGGCAGGCGAATTTATCCCGGATACGACAAGAACCTTTAGCTCATTTCCCACAAGCAGCCGTAAACATTTCACCGTTTGGATAAACATGCTTTGTACTTGTGTCGTAGATTTGTTAGATGACCGGAGAGTGTGGCCAATGTCACATTGATTCTGTGTTGTGCATGGCTCATTGTTCTGGTCCCGGACGCAGAGATGTTGAGTCGACTAATGAGCGGAAGTATCAAAAACCTGGACCGAGAATTCTCCTGCACGATCAGACTGCTAGACGACACGGAATATACCTGCACCATTCAGGTCAGTGTTTAATACCTGCTGTCGCCATTCTCACTTTACCCGCTGCAACGAAGCCTGAAGTGCTGCAATACACGCCTTTGTTTCCAGCGCGCATTATCGTATGGGTTCGGTGGATTGATTGATTGATTGATTGAGTTTACCAAGTACAATTACGTACAAAAATAATACAAATTGCAAATTAAAGTAAAACAACAACAACAGCAAAAAACAAAACAAAAACAAAAGAAAAACTAAATCTTGCGGTGGTACCTGCATAGGCATGTGAGACGGAATGTGTCTGTTTTTATTTATTCATTTAAAGCAGGGAAGATACTGTTATTTTTTCTCTCTCTCTCTGTCTGCTTTCTCTCTAATCAGATTTTAATCTCTAGTCACGTTTCATCGTTGTGATATGGAATTCGTGATGACGTCCGCTATGGCTGGTCGGTCGAAGCCTACACACTATTTCTGTCACTATCCTGACATAAATCATAGTTTTAATCTATGTAGCACTGAGCCATAGTCAGCATTTGTCCAAATAATTGGAACTGCTCTTTTCTACCTTTTTAAAAACATACCATAATCAGGATTTCATCATGGCTAGCTTAGAGTTGCTCATGTGATTAACACATTCATCAATTGTGTATTTTTAACATTTATGGGCTTCCAAAGTAAAATTTCCAAAACCTGCAGTCTCAGGGACTTGGCTGGCCATCCAGTTCTCCCATCCATTAATAAAGAAGTCTGTAATTCATGTAGTTCACTCAAACTGGCCTGCAGGTGTGTAAAAGGCAAGTAGAGCAACATGAATGAGTGTATTCACACTTAACAGCATCGACCTCACAGAGGGTGTATAAACTCACTCAGCATCCTTGAGTGATGAAAGTGATTACTGATGAAAAAACATACTTGGTGGTATAGTGTAGATTTCAGTTCCATCATGGACTGCTTGAACTTCATACTATGTTGTTAAAATCACAGCCACATGAATCAAATTTTCATACTGACTACAGTAAATAAACAGTTTGTATGTCAAAAATAATTGCCATAATTGTGCCTTCCAAATAGGCACAAAAATTATGCCTAAGAAATCAATTAACTAAATTATCATAGGGACAGTTACAGGCCAACACTTTTTTGTTTTTGCTCAAATTCACATGTATTTGCAAATTAAATGTACATTATAGCCATGCCCTTTATACACCATCATATTGGATTTGAAATAAAACAATCAAGATGTGATCAAAGTATAGACTTTCAGCTTTATTTTAAGAGTTTCCACAAAAATATGGCGTTTACCATTTAGGAATTACAGCCGTTTTCAGCAAAGTACCTCCATTTTCAGAGGCTCACAGGTATTTGGACAATTGACTGACGAAGTTAATTGACCACAAGAAGTTAATTGACCACCATTCCCTCGTTACTTACCTTGATACTTCCGGACCTAACTGTATATGAATATACAGTATTTCTAAATTGCATGTAGGCTTATAATATAAAAAATATTAATGTTGTAATAAAGAGCTACATCTTTTCCCATATATCAATTAAACCTAAATAGAAAAAAAAAATTCAGTTGGCATTACTTTAACAAACTATATATGTATACATATAATTATATATGCACACACTGATCAGCCATAATGTTAAAACCAGGCGGGGTGTTCCCAGTTAGTACCTGATCTGATAAATCACGTTTTCTTTTATGCCATGTGGAAGGCCGGGTGCATGTGCATCATTTACCTATAGCCTTTAACATGCTATTGTTTATAATTTTGTTTCTGATCTCCTCAGGAAACAGTCTCTTTTGCTTTCTCTGGTCCATGTTCAATGTGGTACACACGATGATACCAAACAGTGGCTACTTTTCTCCATTTAAATAGGCTAAATGACTGATTACAAGATTGAAGGCACATGTGATACTTATTGAAGAAAACAGTTACCTTGAAATATGACTATAATCTGAATATTTATAATCTTTTCTACCAACAAATCTGTCCAGGCCATTGTAGAATATGTTTGTAGAATAAGCAATAATTTGTCTCTCGTCACAGTTTCTTTGCTTTACTCTGTCATACCAAAGGCATGCAGGTATACTTGAGATAATTGCTTTTAATTTCATCACTTTTCAGGAGGAATGAAACATTGTTTCCATGCACTGTAAGGGTACCAACAAATTTGTCCACATCTGTATAGGCATACAAATATGGCTAATATTGGTAAAATTGAAAAAGTAAATTTTTGTGAAGCATAAAATTGATTGTTGACAAGCAGCTAGGGACCTGAATTTTTGCTTGTTTAAAAAAACTATTATGCTAGTACTATATTCACCCCAAATTTCATTTATCAACAGGGTTTACATTATTATTATAAAAAAAATCATGCTTGTGTATACTGTATGTTAAATGGCAATGTTCATTCAAAAATGTACATGTAATGTTCACCAAGCAAATGTGATCCCTCTGTGGCCACTTGAACGAGGTTGAGGGGCCGTGTGCAGGCATGAACTTCACAAAGACATCCACATTTTCTAAAAAAAAATGCTCAGCACAATGCCAAGCCACTACGACTGGTGAAGCAACAATTGTCTCCAGGGTTTACTGTACACCACTAAGTTTTCCTTTTGCATATGACATTTCTTTTGCTTAATTTTGTGATTTTAAATGCTGATAGAACTATGGATGTAAAGGTTGTTGCACAGGTGTTTGCCTTAAGACTTCATAGGAAGCTGAGCTTCCCCTAAAAGCTTCCTCAGTTCAATATTGAGCTGTTCATTAATTTATTGCAAACTGTTTTCAGTGCAACCTGTGGGTCTCTACTTCAAAGTCACTTTGTTCCACCTCAGTACTAGATTCTGTGGGGTTATTGATGACCTCCCCATGACATCCTGGATGTAATTTCATTCCAGCTTGTTCATTCTGTTTGCCAAGAGATCAGCTGTTCAATTACAAATATAATCTTTGGTACCAAGTCCTTGTGAACCCATTCTTCTTTGGATGAGCTCTAGATTGTTTGCGATAAAAGTATTACGTTGTTCTAACCTTATGGGTATGACTTAATTTGTGGCAGTCTGCATCAGAATTCACGAGTGCACCAACATAGCAAAGCTAAACAGATGCCATGACAGCTCTACCATTAGACAAGATGATAAAGAGACAAATGGGCCTGTGTTCTTTTTACAGGCTTTCACAGGCACATGTTTGAGCAATCTCCAAATCCCTGTGCCATCAGATCTATAATTCAGCAAAACTTCTATGCAGCAGAAACCTTTACTGATAACTGGTTTGTGGAGCATGATTTAGCACTGTTGCTTAGCACTGCTCCCCCCGGGGTTGGGGGTTCAATTCCTGCCTCTGCCCCGGAGGTGCAGATTCCCATCTCTGTGCACGGAGGTGCTTTGGGGGTTTCTTGTGGGTACTCTGTTTTCCTCCCTAGTCCAAAGACATGCATTGTAGGCTGATTGCCATTTCTAAATTGTCCGGTGTGTGTGTGTGTGTGTGTGTGTGTGTGTGTGATTGTGCGCTGCAATGGCTTGGCACCCCATCCAGGTTGTCTCCTGCTTTGTGCCCGAGTCACCTGGGATAGGCTCCAGGTTACCCTGTAACCCTGTGTGGGAAAAGCGGTACAGAGAATGAATGGTTAGATGAAAACATATGAAGATAACCCTGTTGGTAGCATTTTGGTTGCTAGTAGTACTAGAACCATTGCTTGTGCATGCTAAAATTCATATCTTTAGCAGCTTGTCAACACTGAATTTTACACTTTCTAAAATTATAAATTTTTGTCAATTTCAGGAATATTGACTTGTATTTATAACAAAATCTAGTGCTTATTTGTGATTTAAAACTAGTGAGTTTTATGCCACACATAGCACAATACAAGATACAAGGGAGGTATATTATAGAGAATGTTTTTCAAAAATACTAGTTGTGAGTAGTAAAATAGTGTAACGAAAAAAGTGTAACAGTGCAGCAAGTTTCAAGTTTCCAAGTTTACAATACTGATCACTGAAATATGGATTAAATTAATACTAAACATGCCCTGAGGAATAGGTTAAGTAAACATAATTTAGATAACCAGTTTTATTCAATGTGGTTTCTCTTACCCACATTCCTGATCATTCTAATCTGACCTGTCCAGCATCATTTTACTGCCACAATTTACAGATCTACTACATGAGCATCTGAAAAGTGCTTTTTGTGCAAATAAAGCATTTTCTCTAAACAGGCTGCAATAGCCACCCTGAAAAAGGCAGCAAGCTCACAGCACCAGATGCACTTTTTCACGCAGTCCTGGCCACAACGGTTTTTATTGAGCATTAAAGTTGGCAGGTTGGCCTGGGCTGCATGCCTGCTGTTGACCCTTGCATTGCTTCGCAGGTGGTTTTGCCAGATGAAGTGCTACACTCAGAAGTACACTGTCCATGAACCTAGCAGGCTAAGTGACAGCAGACACACTGATGACGTATAGCCATGCATATGTTGAATACAGGCAGCTCACTAGCATTTCTGCTATTCACATAGGATCAGTCACTTCAGTTGACAATTGAATGCTCTGTAATGGAATTGATCCCACCTCTGGCAGTGGGATGCTTAGGCCAGGGCACAGGGTGGCTCTCCACCAATCTAGTTTTTAGGTGATGCTAACCCATCCGAATCAACTCCTGCTTCATTCGATAGATCTACTGACTGTAGTACTGGCAGATGTGAGTGGTTGGGTTAGACAAAATACATGCATACGCTACATACTGTACATTACACACATACTGTATACTAATAGTATTATGCAGTAGCTATTGATTCTGTCACAATACTATTATTACTGCTGCCTTACAACCTCTACCGCATAATTTATAGTGCCACAGTAGCTCTGTTAACTGTCATGTTGCTGCCCAACACTGCTGACATTTTTGTGGGACCAAATGACCCCATGGAAAGCCATTTAAGTTACTTTTCTTTTAGGTGACAGAAAGCTGGAGCTATGTACAGAGACCACATTGTTTTCACAATGCACAGTTCAAATGGACCACAAAATGAACCACAAATGAGTATCGTTCCCTTTTGCTGTATTTGCTGTGTTCACATATGCAAAAAAAAAAAAAAAAAAAAAAAGGCTGCGTCAGGGATCTGAGACAACTTGGAGCAAAGAAACAGACCAAGTATGAAAGCACCCTAAGAGTTTAACGCTTGTACACCATTCATAATACTGATTTTTCTAGCTATTTTATTTGCTGTTAAATAAATAAACTACTGTATTCTTTAGTTAAACCGAAAATATTGAATGTTATCTGCAAGCGTTATGGAATGTTGGACTAAGGTTGATACTGGTAGGATTTTACAAGTGCTGTATTATTTTCTAAATATTATTTCTGAAATATGCTTATTTGTTTTAGCTTCACTCCTTACATAAAACCATTAAATCTGTGGACCAAATAATTACTTGTCTTCAGTGTCGTGTGACGGAAGGGAGTTTAGCTGAATGTCAGACCATTAAGACCGTGTTGAGGACAGTAAAGTGAAAAAGCAGCTGCTGGGATAGGAACAGCTGCAGTTTGACTATGGTAACCATGAGCCCACCCAAGCCCCCCATCCCCCATCAACTCCTGTTGATGTTCTTCAGCAGACAAATGAATATGTTGAGCAGATCAATGCATGTGATATCACAAAGTCAGCTTCAGGAGCAGACCCACTCTCTCTAGATGAGACCATACAGCTTCACACTGAATTACCATCTTCAAGTTCTGTTCCCACTACACGTCTCAAGGCAGAAAGTGGCTCAGATGATGCTGAATTTTATCAAACACTACCTATGAGTTAGTTCATACCAGTTACACATTATTCTTCTATATCACCAGTGCAGACGTCAGACTCAATTTTCCCAATGCAGCCCTCCACCTTTCCCAACACCAAGTTGTACCCCAACAAGATAACATGGACATTTCAAACTTTGTCAGATATTTTTCCTGTTAGCAGAGCTGGTTAACACTGGCCTAGTACAGTTCAATGAGCAACCAGAAAGCTTCAGAGCCTGGCAATGATCCTTTCAAAAAATGCAGTAAGATATTTGAACTTGACACCCAGTAAAGGAATGGGTTAAATGGCTGGGGAAAGAATCAGCTGAACACGCTAAATGCATTAAGTCAGTACACATTAATCAGCCGAAAAAGGGTCTTGAGATGACATGGGGCAGACTGGAAGAGTGTTATGGTGCTCCACAGGTTATTGAAAGAGAGCTTTTCAGATGTGTTGAGAATTTTCCGAGAATCTCCAGTAAAAATTACTCAACGCTTCATGAACTGAGTGATCATCTTATGAAAATACAGTCAGCCAAAGCAGACGGATACCTTTCAGGCCTGTCATACATGGACACCACAAGCTGCATCAATCCCATAGTTCAAAAGCTGCAGTTCAATTTACAGAAAAAGTGGTTATCATATGGATTTGGTTACAGAAAGAAACTGTTTCATTTCTGTCCTTTGAGTTCTTAGTTGACTTCATCAGCCAACAAGTGAGAATTAAAAATGATCCAGGTTTCAACATCAAGCTCAAGCAGAGTCATTTCTTAAAACAGACAAGGCCATTTGGAAGTCAAACAGACCATGAGAGGTCTCATTTTACAAGACAGATGTGTCTTCCTCTGTTCCCTTTAACACAGATAGACATGAAAGAAAATCTGGCAATGCTGAAAGACTTTGCCCCATTCACAAAAGCCTTCACTTGCTATGGGAATGCCATGCCTTCCACGAGAAGCCCTTGGAAGAACGCATGGCATATTTGAAAGAACAGGGGATCTGTTTTAAATGTTGCTTAGCCACAGCACACACAGCTAAGACCTGCAGATATACGACCTGAGAGTGGAAGGCAGAGATATATCTCTGCACTACACCCAGGTCCAACACCTAAAGCTCAAGAATAAGTTTCCTCACCAAAGCATGGCGGGGATTACGATCCTATACCACCTTCATAAGTGGCTGCTTATTGCACTGTTTGTGGAGGTGACGTTAGTAGTAGATTATGCTTTAAAATCAGTATGTCTAGAGGTCTATGTGATCCTTGGCAAGCGAAGAAACCGGTCATTAGCCAGTTCTGAGATTTTTGATGCCTTTAAGGAAGATGGCCCAGTATCTCCATATATTCTGGAGTGACAGAAACTATTGGTGAAAAAGCATCTGGCTACCCAATCGAGTCTTTTGTTGGAAAGGTGATCCTCTCTGTACCAAGTTTACTGGAGTGCAGTGACATTCTCAACAATAGGGCAGAGCTTCCCACGCCTTGTGCTGCTCTATATCACTCTCACTTTAGGCCAATAGCACCATTCATTCTAGAGTTAGACCCAGATGGACCTGTTATGATATTTCTGGGTTGTAACATTATCAAAGTAAATATTGCATAAAATCCGCAAACAGGTGAACAGTCCTCATGACACTCCCCATGCACAAAAGCTTTACCTAGGTTGGATGATAGTTGGCAATGTCTGAGTAAATGGCATTCACAGATCTACCACTGTGAGTACATTGTTGACCAACTTTAAGGAACGATGCCCATCCATTTTTGATCCCTGTCCTAATGTTTTTTTGTGTGATGGAGAAGCACTGTAATTATCAGTGTATTAACAATGGAATGTGTCCTACGGTGCAACTTGTCTACAATTACAAACATGATCAGCTAAGCCATGAAGTGTTCAAGATGACATGTGTGGCCCCATCTATCAGTGATTTGCCATTTCTTCGCAAAAAATGGAACAAGGGGTTAAGAAAGACGAAGGTAACAGCTGGGTGGCTCCAATACCTTTCAAAGCTCCAAGTTGCAGACTCCATGACGATAAATTTCAAGCAATGAAAAGGTTTTTTTCATTGATACGTAATCTGGAGAGAAACCCAGAGATGATGGGAAAGGTATTCAGTAATAATTGTGTGGAACAATCTCCCCCTCACAAAGAAGGTGAGGAGTGCTGGTATTTACCCTCTTTTGTGTTTATCACCCTAAGAAACATCAGGCTGGTCTTTGATTCTAATGCCCTTCATGAAGGAATCTCACTTAATGATGTTCTTCTGTCTGGGCCAGACTTAAACAATGCCTTTCTTGGAGTGTTTTTGTGATTCTGTAAAGAAACTGTGGCTATAACAGCCGACACTGAACAGATGTTCTTCGGTTTTCTAGTGAGAGAGGACGACTGCAATTTCCTGAGGTTCCTGTGGTTCCATAATAATGACCCATCAGAAGACGTATTGCATGTATCTGGCAGTCTGTCAAGGATGGTGAGGTCAAGCACCTGAGGTCAAGCACTTTGTGACCTGTGACTTATATGTAAATGACAGTTTGAAGTCTCTTCTAGCACAGAACACTCTTGCTGGATATAACATAAGGTTTCACAAGATAGCTTCGAATAGCAAAGAAGTTCTAAACACTTTCCCATCTGAAGTTCATGCCAATGATCTCAAAGGCTTACATATTCCCATACAGAGCAGTCTGGGTTTGAATTGGAACCTGAAAACTTTTCTTTCAAAATTGCCACCAAATCAAAACCTTTTAGTCATTGAGGTGTCTTATCCGCGGTCAGTGGCATCTTTGACCCCATTTGTTTTTTTGCCCCAGTTACAATCCTAGGAAGGGTGATCCTGTGAGAGCTTATTAGCTAGAATGGTGAGTGGGACTACCTCCTTCCCAAAAAGTGGGAAGAAAAGTAGGGTGCATGGTGAATTTCACTTGAGGATTTAAGCAGGCTCCACATTCCAAGATGCTTTACAAACATATCACTTTCTAGGGCTACACAAAGAGAGTTGTTTTGCAAGGCAAAACTCAGTCTATGCCCTGAACAGACAGTTCCTCGTCTTGAGCTGTGTGCTGCAGTTTTAGCATTAGAACTGGCTGAGTTCATCACTTCAGAAATTGACATACCCATAGATGCCACTGCTTATTTTACAGATAGACGTAGCCTAGGACTACCTTACTATAATGAATCCTGATGCTTCTATGTATATGTCAGCAATGGAGTCCTTTGGATACACAGGTCTTCATGTCCAAATCAGTGGAAATATGTGCACACAGAGAATCCAGCAAACATTGCAACTAGGTCTGTCACTGTCACCCATCTCCAAGACACCAGTTGGCTCTGTGGACCAAGGTTCTGAAAGATAACCCCCAGATAACCTCTCAGATGCAGAGGTACATCCTCAGGTCTCCACATTAAACAACACAATGATGAATAAGCAGCTCGGTGCACAGCACTTTTCCAAATTCTCCAATTGGAATTCAGTGACTCGTGCCATTGCGTGTCTTCTCTATATTTCTCATCAGTTCCATAAAAGTCCGACACCACAAACACCTGGTTGCAAAGGCTGGCACTACTGTTCCACAGCTCCATCAGTAGAAGAACAGATCACCACCAAGGTGGTCCAAGAGGTGACATAAGATCAAGAGTGTAAAAGTTTAGGGAAAAATGACAAGCTCGTAAAAAAGATCCCCATAGAGGCTTAGACTCAATTGTAGATCCTGATGGTCTGATAAGAGTAGGAGGTCACCTAATAGAAGCAGAGCTCCAGCTTGAAGAAAGAAGGCCTTGTATCATCTCTGGAAAACGCCACATTGTGTCACTTTTAGTCCGACAGCATCGTGAGAAGGTGGGACACCAGGGATGACATTTCACAGGGGGCACTGTGTGCGCCATTGGCTATTGGATAGTTGGTGGTAAGAGGGATGTCTGCAGTGTCATTCATGAGTGTGTCGCATGCCGTAAACTCAGAGGGGAACCGCAGACTCAAAACATGGCCAACCTCCCAGCAGATCGTGTATACACTAATCCCCATTCATGTATGTTGGCTCCTGGGGAAAAAATGATTAGACTCACTAGAAGGATTCTGGATGCAATGTTTCAGCATCTTGGACCTTCAGAGCTGGCACATGAGGCACTCTAATGGCAGGGGTTGCTACTATCATCAATGCCAAACCTCTTGTCCCAGTGTCAACTGACCCAGATTACTCATGCATAATCACATCCAACACACTCCTAACCAAAAAGATGACAGTTACTCCAGCCCCAGCTGGGGATTGGGCTAAAAACCTTCATAAAGAGCAGTGGAGTCAGGTTCATCACTTAGCCCAGACCTTTTGGAATAAATGTAAAAAGTAAAAAAAAAAAAAAAGTACCTAACCTTTTTACAACCAAGTAGAAAGTGGCCGTCTAGTAAGCCTAACCTTGAACCTGAAGAACGAACAGCAAAAAAGGAATGCATAGCCTATGGGACTTGTTACTAAAGTCCTCTCAAGACATCAAAGTCCATAAGGTGGAACCAAGGTCTTTAAAATGGAAGGCCCAGAGGTTTTCATATGGCCTATCACTGAGACATTCCTTCTCCTTGCTCGCGAGAAACAATGTTGCCTCACTTTAAATGTTTAGTACAGTCAGGTCCGGAAGTATTTGGATAATGAGTTTTTGTGATTTTGCCTTTATACACCACCACAATGGATTTGAAATAAAACAATCAAGATGTGATCGAAGTGTAGATGTTCAGCTCTATTTTGAGGTTCCACAAAAATATGGCATTTACCATTTAGGAATTACAGCTATTTTAAGCAAAGTACTTCCATTTTCAGGAGCTCAAAGGTATTTGGACAATTGACTAACAATTAGTTAATTGACCAGGTCCGGTCCATTCTCTCGTTACTTCAAGACAAATAGAAGAAGAATAAGGAGAAGCCTCTTTCGGCTACTCCTGTTAGGGGTCGCCACAGCGGATCATTGGTCCGCATATTTGATTTGGCACGGTTTTTACGCCGGAAGCCCTTCCTGATGCAGCCCTCCCTAATTTTGTCCGGGCTTAGGACCAGCACTGAGAGCGCACTGTTGCACGCAACCCCAGTGGCTGGGGTTGGTTCCCTGGGCGGGAATCGAACCCAGGCTGTAGCGGTAAGAGTGCTGTGGCCTAACCACTAGTTCTCTAGGGATCCTACTTCAAGACATTTGGCATTTGGCAGCTGTTCGACTGGAGCTACCAATATGAAGTCCAAGGATATCTCAAAGCAAGTGAAGGAGGTCATCAATAGACTGAAAAAAAACAACAACATAAATTTAAAAGAGAGATAGCAAAAACCTTAGGTGTGGCCAAATCAACAGTTGGGTACATTCTTAAAAAGAAAGAAAGCACTGGTG
>CM074954.1:18797150-18822068 GCA_037577455.1 Pangasius macronema
ACCAATTTGATATTTGTCAAATCATCAACCTAACATTTCAAATCATGCATTTGAAATGTTAGGTTGAAAAAAAGGTTTTTTTTTTTTATATATGTACCACTGTGCTGTTGCCTTCTGATCATTCAGAAGGTGTTGATTCATCTTCTATAACAGCAGGTATGAAAGTATTTCTGGCTGCAAGGCAAATCACAGGTTTCTATTATTGTGCTCGTTTGACTACATTGTCATTTTTATGCTAACAGCTGACACAGGGACTTGTTTGTAGGACGGTTTAAACACATAGGTTTAAAAAAGTAAACTTTGACATGGTTATATTCTCTATGAGAAGATTAATTTAGAAGACTTTTCTCGTGGCAGTGCTTTGTAACAGTTGGAGGTAAGGACATTCCTTTAAATTTTCTGACACAAAAAAAAGTTATATTTAGGCTGAGAGAGAAAATTTAAGAGAGGCTGATGAGGGAACAACTGTTTATAGCTCCATTTGTCCCACACAGTACAATTAACAAGATGCAGCTCTGTCATGATCTTGCTTCAGGAAGTTAATGAAAGTCACAATTTTTTTTTCTTTGGCCTCAACCCAATTGTAGGTAGCACATCTAATTCTTATTTTCTTTGTTATGGTAGATATGTATGATTAGGGGATTTAATGATTGTTTAAACTGAACAGTCATTTTAATGCTCCGGTTGGCCTACAGGACTAAGCTGTGTGTTTGAGAGAGTGTCGGCTTCTGTGTGTGCTCCAACTCCATCACTTATTACTGAGAAACAGAAAGGTAGTCATGGCAGAAGAGAGTCATTAAAGTGCAGCAGGAGAGTGGGCTCTGGGATTGGTGGTGGTGGTGGGGGGTGTCTTTGTATGGAACCCCTTTCTTGTCAGCCCCTCCACAGGGCTTAATAGGAGTTGCGGCAGGGGGCCTCCAGGTTTACGTGAGAAAAGCGGCAGGCCATCATTAGAGGAAACGGCTTTCGTGAGACTGAGTGCTCTCTTTTAATGCTGCAAATGTGGGTTAACACGAGCCACTTGCAAATTGCCCACCCGATCATTATAACTATTTAAGATCCCTCATTTAACTGTGAACATGCACGTGTGAACCGTGGTCAAGTTACCATATTCTCACCACACAGAATGTTTCCATTTATGCTCTTTTTCTTTTTTCTTTTTCAGTTTTTCAGCATTTCTCTGTTCTCAGTCTCTCTTTTCTTTTTTTTTCTTTTTTTCTTTTTGCTTTCCACCAGGGTAACCGTCAGTCAAACATATGTTTTGAATGGTGATTTCATGGTTTTGTCTTTCGTGCGAAGAAGACACACAGGCACAACTGTCCTTAAACTTAACCGTAAACTGGGCCTGTGTTTAATTGTACGTGATTGTTCATTGTTGTCTGTCGTACACAGCTGAGCTCTTCCACCAGCTCTCCCAGGCCCTCGAGGTGCTGACTGATGCAGCGGCAAGGGTAAGAAAATTGTCTAAACAACATAAAATGAACTACTGCTCATCCAACACCCACACTGACACTTATACAAGGCAGCATTATGCCATGTGCTTTTTTCCTTAAACATGTAGGAATGCCTGAAAATGCCTGAAAATTACCTGAACATGAGGCAAAGAGGTTTATTTTAACCCAACTTTGATGTATTTTATACAGGCTGCCTATGACAAGGTTCGTGCTGCCAAGAAACAAGCTGAGGAGCGAAACAGGAGACTAGATGACAAGAGGAAAAAGATTAAATTAGGTCACCCATCTTTGTCTCTTCTGTGTGGACAAACTTCTCAACCTTCTTCACCCTTCCTCTGATCTTGTCTGATTCTGTTATAAAATACAATTAGCCAAGAGTACCTTACACAGCTCGATCATTTTGTGCTCTGCTCTGTGGATGCTTTTGGGTTGTGTTTAATCGTGTGTTTTTGACCTGCAGACTTAGAGGCTCGTGAACGGCAAGCAGAGGCAGAAGCTCAGAAAACAGAGGAATTCAGAATCACCCGAACATTAGAAGAAGAAGTAAGAACTGAGATTTGGAAGTTCTTACTTACTTTGGAGTTTTGAAAAATTGGAGCTTCACACACACACACACACACACACACACACACACACACACACACACACACACACACATGTATATTTCATTTTGGTTTCTGTACCTTCTGAGCTTATGTGTTTATCTATTGGTGTCACAGTACACTTTTCTGATATATTGTTGTCGTCATTATATATTTTTATATTTGCCTAAAATGTATGTATTTTTAAGTTTTTTTATTTTTAACGCTAAAAAATGTTTTTAAATAATCAGCAGCTGATTTAATGTTAGAATTTTGTACTGAAGCTTATTGTAAAATTGAGGAAATGAGGAAAAAGCTCCTGCTTTAAAACTGCTGTTTTGCCAGCTTAGCAAACCTACACATCATGATACATGTTGTGTACCACTGATTTATACTGTGATATGACACACAAATTTGTCACAAATGTCACATAAATGTATTCATTTAATTGATGCATCAGATCGAACTCCTGCCAACCTTCCTACATAGTAGTATCATTGTTCAAATAATGAATGAGTTCTTTCTTTCATTAGCTCTGATACTGTTTAAAATCATTACAATGGAATGAGACTAATGCCTCGTGTTTTTCCTAATAACAAAGCTGGTTTTAGGCAAAAGGAATAAGTCACTGCTGCAGATCAGTGTATCGAATTCCCTCTAAATTGTCCTACCATCTGCTAAACAAAGAATTCAGTTACCTTGCTTCTTTCTCTACCTTTATACTCATTCAGTCTCTGTCTGTTGGCTCAAATCTTTTTTTTTTTTTGGTTTCTCCTGATGGCTGAATGAAAACCATGGGTGCCACATGGTATCCACTCTTCACTTACTAATCTTTTATGAACACTGACTGTGGTTAAACTGCAGAATAATTTGTCTTATACTCATAAAGGGAATAATGAATGAAATTCTTCGCATGCCTGTGGAGTGAAAGTTTGATCTCCTGTGGCTCGGGCATGGTTTGAATTTAGATATGTAGGAGCCTAATTTGTTGACAGACAGTAGGTGGCAGTGTTCCATATTAGGAGACTAGGTTTAGGGTTACTGCAGTTCATATGGTTTTGCACAGTACATAGTGCACTGTGGTTTTGGTCAGATTTAAGAAATTCCTATAGCACTGAGTATGCGTTGATGTGTTATGTAAGCGTGATTTGTGTGCTGGTGCATGCTAACGTAGCATATGTCTTTGCAGTAAATTATGTCTGTTGACTGGGTTCTGTCCTGTCTGTGTGTGTGTGTGCCTTGTGTGTGTGTGCCTTGTGTGTGTAGATTGCCCGCTTGAGAGAAGAGGGCTCCAGGCAGCTGCAAGAAGAGCAAAGGCTGATTCGAGAGCAGATCCAGAAAGAGAGGGAGTGGAGGCTGAATGCTCAGTCCACACATGCAGGTACTTACATGCTATTATTACTTGGAGCTTATGCAATATCCAACTCACATGCAAAACATTTTGTACACATGCTTTCGATAAACTAAACCAATTTACCTTTTTTTTTTTTTTAATTTTTTTTTTAATTGCACTGTTATTGCATTTTTGTAATCTTGAGCTTACTTAAAGCTTATTATACATATGATGCATCATAAAAGGTGTTATTTCATGATTAAAAAAATAGATTGTTCTGTTCAACTAAGGATATTAAAAATAAACACGAGCAGGATGATAGAATTGGGACAATGCAAAAGCCTAAACACAGCAAATAGACTGAAAATACAGGATGGTTAGGTCGGGTAGAAGAAGTGTGAGACTGTGTCTGATGTGATGCACGAACCCCACTTTGTTATTAACTTAAATGCTTGTTCAAACGGTGATATAGAATTGTCCAGTTATGAACAGTGACACTGGATTAACTGTCTCTCTCTACCGCCTCGACAGATTTTTCCTCAGCGCCGCAAAGCAACAGAACGGTCACCCCTAAATTAAAGGTACTTTTGCCATTGTTAGATATTTGACCTGTCTTTCTGCACACAGTTGAAATGCACATTTCTTAATTATAAGTATTATTATTATTTTTTAAAATTAATTTTAACGCATGCTAGAGCCAGGCAAAGTGCTCTTTCGGTATGTTTACACAGGATGAATGCTGATGCGGTGGATGGCGTTAAAAATGGAATCCTGCAATGAAACCAAAAAAGGCAGAACGTTTGAAATAGTTCATGTGTTTATTATGGAAACCAAACTTTTTTAGACAGTCTGTACATAACCCTATAACCCTTTTCTATTTACCCCAAATTCCCTCCGAGTGAAGCTTCCCAATGCATCTAATACTCCAGACAGGTCGTCAGAAGAATTATAACTACGTAAATTGAGCGCTATTCTGTTGCCTTTGGAAAGGCTTCAGCTTGTCATATTAGTGGACACAGTTCAGTATTAGCTAATGCCTTGGTGTTATTAATCCCATCAGTACGCTTCTTACTGGTCCCAACTCTATCCTCTGATGAATTAAGTAAGTGAAATGAATATGCTTATTTAGAAAACATACACCAGAGGTACATTTTGGTTCATATGCTATTGATTTACATTTAATTTGTGCTAAATATAGTTCCTAGTTCATCTCTGCCTGAGAAGGGAAGTCTTTACCTCTTATGGCCATTGATGTATTTCTCTATGATTCTTTTTTTTTTTCTATAAGAAGTTAGACTTGTTTCCCTTTATGGAATCACTCCGAAGTTCTTTCATAGCACATGATTGAAAGTTTATTTAAAGGAAATGCCTTGAGTCTCAACATTTACCATGGATATAAAAAGTCTACACATTCCTGTTAAAGTTGCAGAAACCAAGATAAATCATGTCAGATCTTTTACCATCTAATTTTAGCAACCATCAAAAATTAAATTATAGGGCAATAACCTGGTTGCATAAGTGTGCACACCCTTTCATGAACCAGAATGAACCACATTCAAACTCATGTTCAAAAGTAATTATGATAAACCTGTCATCAGTGAAATGAATCTGATTAAGTCAAAATAAAGCACATCTGTTTCTGTAGAATATTCGTCTTTCAGTTTCATCCAACTGCTGAAGCCATGGTACACAAAGAGCTTACAATGCATGTACAGGATCACGTTGTTGAAAGGTATCAATCAGGAGAGGATTACAGAAGTATTTACAAAACGATAGATGTACCATAGAACACTGTGAAGGCCATCCTTGTGAAGAAAATGGGGCATATCATTTGTCTTTACCAAGAACACGACGTCCCTCCAAAATAACCAAAACGACAAGCAGAAAACTTTTCAGGGAGGCTGCCCAGACACGACATTAAATGAGCTGCAGGAATATCTGGCAAGTACTGGGCTCTCCCTGCATATGACAACAATCTCTTGCATTCTTCACACGTCTGGGGTAGGGTGGCTAGACGAAAGCCCTTTGTCATGAAAAATACATGTGTTATGGTTTGAACAAGGTTTTGGGCATAATCCTAAAAGATCTGTTTGGTGCAAAAACAATACAGATTATCACCCAAAGAACACCATATGCACGGTGAAGCATGGTGGTGGCAGCATCATGCTATCATCCTGCTGGGACTGTGGCTCTTGTCAGTATGGAAGGAATCATGGAGCGCTCCAAATATCAATCTATTTTGGCACAAAACCTGCAGGCTGCTTATAGGCAGCTGTAGATAAAGAGAAATTTCACCTTCCAGCACTATAACGACCCAAAGCACAAATCCAAGTCAACAAGGGAATGGCTTCAGAAGAAGAAGATCAATGTCCGAGTCCAGATCTAAATCCTATCGAAAACCTGTGGAGTGACTTGATGTGGGCTGTGCACAGGAGATCCCCTCACAATTTGATAGATCTGGAGCATTTTTGCAAGGAAGAGTGGAATAAAATGGCTAAATTCAGATATGCTAAGTTAGTAGATTCTTACACAAAAGGACTTTATTTTTTTCCCCTAAAGAACTTTGTTTTTTACATCAGTTATTTTTGGTTGCTATGTCACATTAAAGGATTAAAAAAAAAAGATTCATAAAAAGATTCTTCCTTTTTTTTTTTTACATCACAAAAACCTGCAACTTTAACAGTTCTGTGTAGATTTCTTTTGATATTCACTGAATATATCTTTTATATGGAGCCAGGAATCCTTAAGTGCTTTGCTTGGTTTGCATGGGAGCTTCACCGGTTAGAGCCTTTCTGGTGTGTTGCGGGCAATTCTGATGAAAACCATCATTCAACAAGAAAAATGAGCTAAAAAACCCAGATCCCAACCATGTTGCGTGAGATAGTGTTATTTTTCGTGTGAGGGCGTTTGCTTTTGTTCTGGAAGGGAAAAAAAAAATATTGCTCTTATTTGTAGCTATATGGTTGGTTTGTCTGAAATGTACCGAAGAAGTTGCCAGAGAATCCCAGCATGTGACTTTCAAAAATGCTTGGAGTGTTGTTTAACCTGGAAAATGTCCTCCTTTCATAACTGGAGCATCATTTTAAAGTTTGTTGCCTTTTTTGAATAGGAATAGGTTATAAAGCTCTTAGAAGAAAACTTTAATCATAACATGACCATGTGATTCCCAGAAGCAGTTTCTTAATGAAATGAAGTGGAAGCAGTTGCGAATGCTCTAATTATTCATTAGGAGAAATTACAGCTTGTGGAAGCATGGAAGTGCTGTACTACAAGTGTATACATGTAAATAGTAAGACACAGTTAAGGCTATCTTTAAAAGCTGATTAATTAGAACCATGAAAACACGGAGCTTGAAGTTAGTGTTAGCACATAAAACACAGAGTTGCCACAAACACTCATCCACATTCATAGACTTCACCACAGTTTCTAGCATGACAGTCTGTAAAGGATTACTCCAGCTGCTATCCACACTTCCTTTCAAAAATTCTCACTGGCACCACTAACATCTGTAAATGAGTCTGGTGACTGTTAGCGCTTCATTAAAATATCTAGTGGTTAGCAGGTGAGTCACTGCTGTGAGTACTCCAGACTTCCATATTAGTTTAATCAATCCCTTCCTTTCTCTTCATTACAAAATGAGAGTAACAGTTTATTGTGAATGCTAGGGCCTGTTGATTTCTTAAAACAACTGCTCCTTGACCTTCATGTTCTCATTTCACATTTATCTCTGTGGGGCATCAGAATGAGACCCCTAATCCCCCGTTGAGCAGATTTTTTTATGCACAGCCACCTTAACCTCCTTACCCAGAGCCATTGTTCTTCAGGGTTTTTGTTTTGTGTTTGCGATTTTATGAACATTCATTTGAAATGAATGTCACAGAGTAGTTTTTGTTACTTACTCTGTAATTCTATGTTAAATTAGATTTAAAGCACTTTTTTTTGACGCTTTTGCATCTCTCTCTCAGCTAAAGTGGAAGTGTAAAAAAGATGACGACACCAACGGTGGATATTCCCAGGAAGTTCTTCAAGGCCTCCTTCAGAAGGTGACACACTGATTTATCTCCAAATCCGGCACACATGCGTCAGAAAATGACCTTGCCTTCAAGTCCATATACACTTCACTGTTCTGCATTGACCCAATTGGCTAAAGCAAACACTGCAGTCTGGTTCGACTGCTGCAGCATATTTTAACAAGTGTGAGAAAGAGTCCTCACACACGAACAAGCTGTTTCTCTTCCTAATGAGCGAGGCCTGGTGTCCAGCGCCCCAGGTTTTCGGGCCTGCATGACATCAACTGTTTAAATACTTTTACTTCTCCCCCTTATGCTAGCGCCATTAAATTTTTGTAGCAGTGAAAAGTGCCGAGGGCACTGCAAGTGCCCTCTTAAAGAGCTGCACACCACTCTCGCTAGCCGTCTTTGCTGGTATGTTTAGTGCTATCAGGGGAGTTGCTGGGAAATGTGCTCTTCTCATGCAACTCAGCAGCATGTGTACCACCCTGGTGAAACATGGAACTGACTTTGAGACCTTCTGGCAGAGATGCAGGTTTGCTAGCAGCCCGGATTAGTGTAAGGATTAGAGGTCATACTGATTACTTCACATTAACCTGAACCCCCTCAATTCAGTGCCCCCAGAAGTATCCTCCTGTTTCAATGGAGCAACATTAACTGAAAAGTCAGAGAGATCCCAGATTTCAGGTGAAAATCCCAGATTTTCCTTGTGTATCTTTTATAGAAGTCACAATTTAAGGCTCTCTTGAAGGATTATAAGAACTCTGAAAGCAAAAGAAATTAAGTAATGGGTTTTGATAGGATGGCAGCCAGGTAGTACTGGCAACAAGTGATGGACTCTAGTCTTCATTTGGCAAAGGTCTCTGTATGTTTTGGAACGGGACCCTGTAGCTGCAATCACACCAGCTCTACCTCCCCCCCAAAAAAAGCTTTGGAAAAGTTACATATATGAAATATGAATCCTTTGGGAGCCTTCTCCTTTGTCACTGTTGGCAAGGTTCTGGTCCTTAGTGTCCAATTGCGTTCCTGACTTCCCTCTTCCCAGCGAATGAACATCAATTCCCAGCAGTCTTAGATTCTCAGAAACCATTTCTCCTTTCTCAACTTAAAGCCTCTGGTAATAACTCAATAAGCACTTGTCCATGACAGGTGACCTGTTGATGCAGCACTATTTGAGTGCTTGTTCTTTCCTTCAGCTATGATTAGTGGAGCCTCTTTAATGACTGTAAGTGAACATGGACTTCAGACAAACCTAATACTCCATCCAAACCAATCCTTCACTCCTCTCTAAGGTCAAAGGTTATTGAGTGAGCCAAGCCAAACCTCCCATTACTCCCCAGTCTAAATCTTACTGGCAGTCCTTGGGAGCTGGGCCATGTTCATTTCAGCCCCCGCATCCAAAAAAACACAGAACCATTAGCAAAGCAGAAAGGTTCCCGAAAAGGGGGTAAAGATAAATTGTTTCTCATAAGATGGACCTTTACCATTTCACCATTTCTCATGGACAGAACACAAATATAAAATGCTATAGTGGTTAATGGTGTCCAGCTGAAATATGTGAGCTCTAATAAGGATTACTGAGCCAGGATGTGAAATTAAGAAACATAGCCTGTCTCCATTATTTTTATTTATTTTCTTTTTACTGTTAGCATAAAACCAACCTATCACTTACAATCTTTAACAATTTACAGTTAGTTAGATTGATGGGGCATATTTTAATTTAATTTCTCATTTTCTGTTTGCAGTATGGTGACATCTTGAACATTATAGTATCCAGTAAGAAGAAAGGCAGTGCTGTGGTAGAGTTTGCGACTGTAAGAGCAGCGGTGAGTACTTTTAGACTGACTCGTAGTTCTAGTATGGCCAAGTCCAGTCTGACTGTTGAAGTATACGGTTATAGAAGAATCAGGATGTCAGGATGGGTTCCTTTTCGAGTCTGGTTCTTCTCAAGGTTTCTTCCTCATGTCGTCTCAGGGAGTTTTTCCTTGCCATTGTCTCCTCTGGCTTGATCATTAGGGATAAATCTAAATCTGGATTTCTGTAAAGCTGTTTTGTGACAATGTCAGTTGTTAAAAGTGCTATAGAAATAAAATTGAATTGAAATTGAATTAGATTAAAGTACTAATGACGCATTAATTTCCATTTGCTTACTGGTTATAATGTCAATGTGCAACCTATTAGGTGAGTTTCGTTTACTTTGGCACTGCATGTGTACATATTAACTGTCAACTGGCTAAATAGCAAAAACCTGTGCGTCACATACTTAGACTTCTGACACACTTGGGCATCATCTAAATGAAATAAGCAAAAGAGAAAATTAAAATCTTTTAAAACATGTTCCAGTACGTGTTCCTTCGCAACGCCTTGCAAGTAAATTGTTGCTTAACGGCAAAACATTGTTAGAGAGATTTATTGTTAGCTACCCACTTCTATCATCATTAATATTAATGGCATAATCCCAGGGTTTATTTTAATCTTGTACCAAAGTCTCCTACGCACATTAGTGTGCCCGAAGGTGACATTTATGGCTTTATGGATTTATAGTTCATGCGTATAGATTTTGTGACTGATGCTGTGAAGGAGCAGTCTAGCATGTTTAATAGAGACCAGAGTTTTACTTATTGTCATGATCTGTCTAGCTGCATGCTGGGACTTGGACTGTTGTGGGCTCTGCCTGCTTGTGTGGTTGCTTCCCCAGAGAACATGGCCGCCATGCTTTAAGAACAGACTCTTTGTGTGTGGTGTTTAATGGTCCCAGGGCAGACTGGAGGCCTGGGGCTAGCTCAAGTTCAACACACAAACTTTCTGTAATGTGCACATAGAGATTAAATCACTGTGCTGTGACCTTGACAGTGATGACAATACATATTGCAGTAAGGTTTTTTTCTTTAGCTTATGCTATAAAGACAGATGAACGTAACCCTTTTGTGTTTTCTTTAACATATGTTTAAGGTTTAAAGGAAAACTCCACCTGGCAACACATTATGATATGATTATTTTGATATATTTCTGATGTGCTTAGTGATTTTGGTGCTTTATGACACAGTTACAGTGAGTTACGGCAGAGTCTTGCCTTGGCTGCTTAGTGATTTACGAGATGACAGGTACGATGTCCTTGAGGGTGGTATTTGCGTGACTGTCGAGGCTTTGGAACTTTATCTGTTTGAGCAGATTGTACAGACAAGGAGGTGAGAGAGCTGGACAGACTAAAGGACCAAAGAGTATTGCAAGTAATGTAGGAAACTGTTAGCCAAAGTGAAAATAGATCAACATGTCAATAAAAGAAATTTAAACCAAAAAAAATTCAACTCAGAATTACATTACAAATAAATCTTGGACACCACTGACGATGATTAATTATAAAAGTTCATATGCAAGGCGTTAATTTTTCCTTTAACTGCTCTGAGATTACAGCAGTTGGCGCTAGGAAAAAAGGAAAGAGAACATATACGCAACAATTCAGTATTTTAAACATGACCGTGTGTTCATTTTAAAATGTAGGGGTATTCATGTCCAGTCCTGGAGACTCGCTCATGCCCTGCATAGTTTTTATTTTTTTCCTCTTCCAACCACAACTCATCATTTAGATCATTTAAAACTCATTTATGAAGTGAAGCGGTGAGAAGCTAATGAGACTCTTTTGTCCCCCCATTCAGGAACTGGCATGCAAAAATGAGAGTGGTTTGACAGGAACTCCTTTAAAAATTGCATGGCTGGAGGGACAACCTGAGAGCACTGCTCCAACGGCACTCAATAACTCTGCAGCTGGAACATACACTCCTTCACAGGTATAGTAACTATAAGCAGTTTCTTACAGGTTTCTTTGCTGCTTTGCGAATGATTGCCTCTGATTCCATATGCTCCATAGAACTTACCATTCCTAAAAAAAACTCAAAATGCACGTACTGCAGGTTCGGCCTCCAATCCAAATAACACTGTTCCCACTTCTTGAAGAGAAATATGTAAACGCTTGACATTCTATATTCACATCAGTGGGCAAATATGTTTGCCACACTCGCGTGCTCATCGTGGGGCTCCCAGACAATGTGTTTAGAGAAAGGGGGTTTGGGTTTGTTTCCTTTGGAAGGCACTCTGTGTGCAGGTCTAGCAGCTTTGGCAGCCCCCTGGGCTGTCCCTCATTAAGGCCTGACCCAGCAGGCGGAACGTGAGAAGCACAGGAACAGCTAGCTGTATATGTAATGGACGACTGGCACGAGAGGCTGCTTTACTCTTACCCCCCCTCAAGGGGAGAGTTAACCCTAAACATTCCTCTTTGGTTCCTTCTTTTAAAGTACCTCTATCCATCATTTACTATTTTCACTATCCAGCCTTCCTAAGATACATCAACTTCCCCTCTTGACTTATTTATGTATGTTGCTAAAGCAGTGATGAAATCACTTCCTGCAACACATTATCCAGACAATTCTCACTTTTTTTTTTTTTACTTTTTGGAATGTATCACAGCTTCTAATCAATTTTCATGAAATTATTTGTGGAATTGTGAGATTTGCTGGAATAATATACACTATTGTTATTATGATCTCAATATTGAAAGCCAATTACTTCATCATTGCTGGCTTCCCAGATGCTAGTAAAGGAAAACATCATTTTAATGCAGCAATTTTCATGCTAGTCTGCAGTTGTGGAGGTGAACATTACTAATACTGTCAAGCATCTGGGTCAAGGTTACTCCTGACAGTCTTGGAGGTTTGCCGGAGCTGCTGCGTATCCCACAATGCCTGTGTTCCCTCGCCTCCTCACGCCATCTGTAATTGTAGAGGAGAGGTTTTGAGATGTATGTTTTTTTTTTTTGTTTTTTTAATAACCTCATGAATTTCCCATAAGTGCATGGAGACCTTGGCATTTTTTTTAGCCATTTTGCTGCTATTTTCTGGTTTTGGTACCCAAGTTTGTACTCTTTTGGGACTATTTATTATTTTTCATTATTAAAAGTTTTAGCTCTGTTGTAGACTGGTGCAGTCTAGTTTGGCAGCAGGGCAAAACTAATCTATTACATGGATATGTAGTAATCAGTATACTTAATACTAATTTACTATGATAGAGCTACTTGAGGTAGCCTCCTCCAGGTTTTTTATTTCCACTAAAGTTGATGATCTACATTTGTAATTTTCTTGAGTTATCAGTGATGCAAAATCAGTGATTCAATAAATGGCCTGCTCTCCATAGTTGGTCACGTAATCCTTGTATAGCAGTGGTCACCAACCCTTTTTCTGGAGATTCAATTCAATTCAATTCTGTTTTATTTGTATAGCGTTACAGAATTGGATTCACAAAAAATATATTGTAAATATGTGTATTTATCCCTAAAGTGGCGAAGGTGGCAAGGAAAAACTCCCTGATCTACCTTCCTGAAGACCTTCGCTCCAACCATAATGGTGCACACCTGACCATCTAATCAATGCCTTAAGAAGTTCTTGACCAACAAAAACAAGTGTGTTAGATTGTGTGGAGATGAAACCTTCAGGAAGGTATATCTAAAGCAAGAGGGTTGGTGAACACCAAGGATATTTCTTTCATTTTTCTGCTTTTTGGAATATGCCACGGCCACTTCATAAGAAGTAATGTGTTGATATTAGACAGCCCATGAAATATTTGCCTAACAGTTTATTTTTATGTGTTATGCTTTCAGTCATGTTGGCTGTAGATACGATGGCATGTTTTTGCTCTAAGAGGAAAAATGGCTAGTACTAATGAAGGGTTAGTTTTATAGTTGGTCTGGCATGCATTGTTTTCCTCTCTTCAACAGAGAGCCGTTAATTTCTAGTAGCCTCCTAGTGTCACACTCCAGACATCTGCAGTGATGCTTTTGGAATGAGTAACCACAGTGTGTTATGAGCAATACTGTATATCTGTAGTAAGTTGTAGCCAAAATCTGCTGATTACAAAAGGAAAAAATTCCCATTGAAATAATTCATTCAGCTAAATCATCTCAATGTTGTGTCCGTCACTGCTATAAGTTCTAGCTTGGAACATTTTGGAGCTGTTTTTTTTTTTTTTTTTGTTCCCTGTCAGATGTATTATAGTTCCCACCAGACACAACATTAACCAGATGTGTCTGCTGTGCTGACTTTTCTTTTTTTCCAGCAGTATCTATAAGCCATGACTGAAAGAAACGTTATTCTGTTGATAAATTTGTCTGGTTAGGCCCACTTCTCCTAGACTGTCATCGAAAATGAATCAGGTTTCTGTGAAATGTCTTGTGTAGTAGTGGACATTAATATTAGCAAGAGTTAATGATGTAATTTATGACTGTAGTCTTCCTGTGATGTAGTGATCATTTCGGTCGTAATACTGAAATTAGTGTTATCTACATTGTCAGGATCAAACAGATTTCAGTGAGGTAGTTAGTACGTCAGAATTGTAATTTGTCATAGCTTACCTCTCCCTAAATGGTAGCAGGTTCAGAAGGGATTATTTACACAGGGGAAAAAAAGAAAACAGTGAAATGATGTTGCATGCTTTCAGGAGCATTGTTTGAGGTTGCCAGCCGCAGTTACAGCAAGGAAAGGAATGTCTCAGTTATCAGAACAATATTTTGGGCAAGGTTTTGTGCAAATTCATGGGTAGAAAAGTATAGTTTTCATTATGCTGTGAGATGGCAGGTTTCTGGTATTCAGGGTGATAGCAGACTGGAATTTGGAAAGGAAAGTGGTACCAGATGTTGTCAGGGTATCTTGCAGACGTCTGGCTTGTTCTGCAGCCCCAAGGTAATTTGTCTTCTAATTATTGTCCCTTTCTTCTCACATCAGCCGTGTGAGATTTGGGCACTTGGGTTTCATGCAAGTTTTTTTTTTTAATTATATGGTCCGTGGTATGCTGTTACATATTATGGGTGTGATGATATCTGATTTCTCTGGACGTCAGTCTCATATTATGGTTCTAAGCTTTTATGATATTCAGTACATAAATATATAATTAGGTTCCTGTATTTCAGCTGTTCTCTTACACTTCATGCACATTTATGGATTTTGAGTCGTTTATTATTAGCTAAGACATCATTCTAAGTATAGCGCGTCTACCTTAAACTCTTTAGAGAAGATGGGAATGAGAGGAACACTTCCTCCAACATGTAGTGCTTTCTCCTCTATTCTGTGGCTGTAACAATCAATTACAATAACACTTTAGAATCAGGTTGTTAGCCAACATACCACTAAGAAAACCTTTTACAACAGTTATCTGCTGACTTTATAGCGTACCATACAACATGCTATACAATGCTAATCTAGACTAGTTTGTCTCAGTTGTTCAGTGGTTTTGCTGCCTCACTTCTCTCATATGTGTAATACTCAGGGGGTGATTGATTTTTAATAATGTTTTGCCAGAAGTAACTAGCCACAGTGTATGATAAGACAGACAGTTAATTCAACTAACTCAAAATACTGATGAACGGCATTTTTTGTTCATTATTTTTTTACAGCAACGCTTTCTTTCATTGTATTATTACATTGTGATAAATACTCACAAAGGGCCTCATTTATCAAGCTGGATACAAACAAATTTATGTGTAAATCTTTAGTATGAGTGTTTACACTATAAAGTTGGTATTCATGAAAATCAAGTAATTAAAAAAAGGTTCATATCCTACTCAAGCTCCTGACTGTGTGTAAATTTGAAGATGAGCAGCTACTAGACTACCAAAATGGTAGGGTTTTCCGTTTGTTCCAATCCCGCAGAAGAGCTGTGGTCCAATCCCACAGAAGTAGCATAAATTGCTGAAAAAGTTAATCATGGCTATGATAGAAAAATATCAGAACACACGGTGCATTGCAGCTCGCTGCGTATGGGGCTGCATAGTCGCAGATTGGTGCTGACCTCTGTCCAGTGCCTACAGTGGGCATGAGAGCATCAGAACTGGACCATGGACCAATGGAAGAAGGTGGTCTAGTCTGATGAAACACGTTGTCTTTTACATCATATGGACGGCGGGAAGCGTGTGCATCTCTTACCTGGGAAAGAGATGGTGCCAGCATAGGAAGAAGACAAGTAAGCAAAGGCAGTGTGATGCTCTGGGCAATGTTCTGCTGGGAAACGTTGGGGCCTGTCATTCATGTGGATGTTACTTTGACATGTACTGCCTGCCTAATCATTGTTGCAGACCAAGTACACCCCTTCATGACAATGGTATTCCCTAATGGCTGTGGCCTCTTTCAGCAGGATGATGCAGCCTGCACACTGCAAAAATTGTTCAGGAATGACTTGAGGAACATGACAAAGAGTTTAAGGTGTTGACTGGGCATCCAAATTCTCAATCCAATCCAGCATCTGTGGGATGTGCTGGACAAATATGTCTGAGCCATGGAGGCCCCATCTCGAAACTTACAGGACTTAAAGGATCTTGGTGCCCAGTCTTATGGAGTCCATGCCTTGACGGGTCAGGGCTGTTTTGGCAGCACAAGGGGGACGTACGCAATATTAGGCAGGTGGTTTTAATGTTATGGCTGATCAGTCTAGGTCCTTTGTTAGGAGGATCGAGACTAATGGACAGCCCTGTTAGTCTCCACAACAGTCCAGCACACTGCTTTTGAGAGAATGGAGATGTACTGCTATTAAAAGTTAACTCATAACAAATATTAGTACCTGATTGCGGTTTATCAGCTATTGTAAAGAGTGCCATTGAGTGTGGTGGCTGGAGAATCATTGGAGGATTTTTTTTGTCTTTTGTTGAACAAATCTTTTGTCTTTTGTTGAACAATTAGAGTTCAAGCAGATTGTTGAAATCATGATGAGATATAGGATTGAGATAAACAACTTAAAATTGCTGTAGAGGCTTTTTTTCCCTTAAGAACGCTCTGTTCCTGACAGCGCTCACTGAAGTTTTTATTTTTATTTTTAAATTTATTTTTTTTATTTTTTATTATTTAAAACTGTATATTAAATGTCCCTGTGACTCCTGTTCATTTGTAGCCTATGTTTACATGTACCGCCAATGTACAGAATATGTGTTGAAATTTAGTTGCTGATTATAGACCCCAGGAGAGTAGCAGAGACATTTATTAATACAGAGTTTTAAATTAATAAATATAAAATTTTACTGGGTGGTATCGCAATGGAAAGATGAGTGCATTCATAAGAAAAAAAAAATCCTTACAGCAATTAAAAGTGGTTTATCTCAATCCCATATCTCAATCCTTACAGGTAATGTGAACAACAGGCAATGAAGCACTAAGTCTAGCATTATGGTAGAGTTATTGATATATTTTATAGATGCAATGGAAAGTACTTTGGACCAACAGTTTCATTCCACTGATGCCCAAATGATTAATCAGACTAAGGAAATGAGGAGTGTAAGGGAGCATCCAGAAAGAAATAAGAGAGAAGAAAGAGGGAAGCTACTGTGGCTCTTCAGTGGTGGAGACCTTTTATTTATTTATTTATTTATTTATTTTTAAATAAATATAGCTTGATAGGTAATGCATGGTGTAATTGCTTAATAGCTGTGCTTTTATACTTTCGCCAGGCTTACTTGTTAAATGTGTTGGCTACAAAAGGAGAAAACTAGAACTAGTTTGGGAAAAAATAACAACACTTAGATGTCTGCTGTGTTTAGGTGATACAGCTTTAATTCTGGATCACATGGATGCCATTTCCCATCGACAAGAGATTTTACGTGCAGTCTGTGCTATTGACTTTGGTGGGATTACTGGGACTACTTCTTTTAAAATACTGAAACACATTGAACAACACAAGATTTAGCAAAAGAATTTTTTTCCATAAAACATCAGTAAACATCCTAATTAATAAAAACAAATAGATTCAGTATTCTTAAAATTATATTATTTTTTTTGTTAAAATTGAATTGTAATTCAATTGTAATTGTATTCTATATAATAATAATTAAAATATATAAGTGCTAAGTTGCTTTAGGAGTTGCAGTATTCTCGAACGTGTGTATTTGAAATATTGTGTCAGTCTTTCAAAGTTTGAAAGTTTTAAACCCATTAAATATCAGTGTATTTTCACAACACCCAATTTCTACGTTTCAGTGCAAGAGGAACTGAAATATTAATATTAAATCTTAAATATCATTTTTCCAGTCCTCTGTTTAATATATCTAACATATGTTAATAATCTTGATTATCCTGACACTGGTCAAATTCTATTTAAACCACAAAGTCAATAACAAGCTTTGTTTATTATTGTCCAAATTAGAGATGTCCTCATCACTCAGTATCTGGTATTCTTCCAGTGAAGTCAGTCAGGAAGTCCATACATTGGTTTTGCATTAATATAGAATGCAACACATGGCACGGTTTTTCCTTTACTGGTGGAGTTTGTCCATAACCTGCAGTACGTCATCCAATATAGAGGGCCCCAGGTCTAGATTAAAAGTGAAAGTTGTGTCAATTTCATCTGGCTGGAATTCCTCAGGACCAGTCTGTGTTGAATCCCTACTCGAGCTGAGGCTCCCCCAGCCAGGGCTTTTACTGATAGAGACCTCTTCTTGATGCAGTTCGTAAGCTTCTTCCTCCATGTCCTCAGTGTCTAGAAGTGGTAGAGAGTTACATTTTTTGCGTCTTTCAGCTGAAGGCTGGTATTGGAGCTCCCAGTCATCACTGTCCTGGCCCAACTCTGTTTCATTCAGGTTGAGGCGAGGAGGCTTTGGAGGGGGCAGACAGGCCTGGAGCAGGTTCTGCTCACTCTGAGAGCTTTGCAGCAACAACCTGTGGCCCTGCTTCAGGAAAGAAAGGTCTCCAAAGCTGTCCCTGTTTGCATCCGAGTCAACGTGGGTGAGGTGTCGGAAATCTGCCAGTGGTAGACTGATCATGTTGACAGACAGATCTTTCCGCTTTGATGATCTCCTTGGCCACCTCCCTGAAGGCGGCTTACCTAGTAATGTTGTCCTTAGGGGCATCCCACTGAATTTGCTCAAACACAAAAAATATGGGTTCCTTTTTGAAGGTAGATATAAGTCGATGTCAGGGTTCTTTATGGATGGAACATCATGGAACAGTTTATTCTAAAAGAAAAAATAGTTAAAGCAAAGACAAATTCAACATAATCATGTCAGTGAGCTTTGGCTCATTTACCTGATGATAGCCGATTATTCTCATAAATGTATATTTGCTGTTCTTCAAGATCTGGTATAGAGCTTTGCCTTTAACAAGGTCTTATGATATCAAATAATTCACAATATGAATCAATTCTCTTATACAGAAACTTCTGCTAAAATGTTCTGAAAGCTAGCTTTTTTTCTTCAGGAAGCTAAGAAAAGTAAGACTCTTTTCAATTAAGTCACAGGCAAATAATTTGCACTAGTTGGCTAGTTGACAGTCCTGTGGACTTGAGATTTTATGTGCTAAAGACCTCCTGCAGATTCACACACTTTAGATCCGTTCTCGTGACTTAAAACACTCACTGCATAAACGTGTATAGTACTAGAGAAAACAGGTTTTCTTGTGCAATAAAGGTTTTATCATCACTTTAGTAGCAGCGGGAGATGAGAGAACGTGGACATAACAGCATTCCTTTTTAACCATGTAAGAATGAGGGAGGGAGAGGAGTGGCCCATTTTAAGGAAGCTTTAGAGATTTCATCTGCCAAGTCAAAATTAATGTGGGCCTGAACCAACAAAACTTTGCCAAGACACCTCACAACCCCTATGAAAATACACCTCCTGTTCCCGCTCTTCCACTTCTTTCCTGTAGCCTCTCATTATTCACTTTTGAGAAATACTGGTTTATATTATGCAAGTTCAGAGCTTCAGTTTTTTTTTTTTTTTTTTAAATTAGCCACGTGAGCCTCAGTCAGCCCTAGTCACTGTTTATGGCAAATAACTTGGACTGACCCTCACTTTGAAAGGTTTTCGTGAGCTGGGTTCTTTCCCCAACACCTACTCACACGTGATTGTCAGTTTACCAGGATGAGGCACATACAAGAGGCATTTTGGATTAAATGCTGGCTTGTTCAGCTCTAAAGTTCCGGGAAACAGAGAACAAATCCTGTTACTATTCTGGCTAGCCTATATCCATAATTTTTAAAATGTATTTTAAAGAGAATTATGAATTCTCTGTGTTATATAAATATAGTCTATTGTCTATGAACTGACTTTGACAAATGCCAATTCTGCCCATTGTATCCAAGTTAGGTGTCACTATTTCCTGTTTTGACGGCATCATAAGACAGATAAACACATTAACCCATATAAAACATTAACACAGCTCAGCTGTTTATGTAGGCCACTTGGTTCAAGCTCACCGGTAAAATAACAGCCCCTGAGTGTATTGAGAGTAAAAACATATTTCCTTACCTTGATCTAAATCTTTTCAGTAAAGCAGGTTAGTATATTTTTGGCTGGAGATTCAGGCCAGTAGAGACTCTCCACAGTTCATAGTCCTTTCCAGCTTGCGAGTGCTAAGGTCCAGCGTCAGGTGTGACGGTTGATAGTATTGTGTTACACTTATGCAGGTGAGGTCTGAATAGAAGGCGTGTCCGTCTGAACAGGTGGAGTGATTTTTTTTCAGACACACAATGTTAGAAGATTTTTCATCTCTGCTGATCTTTTCATCTCTGCACCCTGAAGTACAACACTGTAAACCTATAAGTTGTTCTCTTCTCGCAATTTACTTAGTGCTCCATTCCTCCCTTCATTTTTTGCTGATTTACCCTGTTCCTGTTCGTACACTTGTAAAACTTGGGGTATTTCACTCACTCCATTTGGCTGAGCTAAGTGAAGAGGCATGTGGCGTTAAATGATTAGTAATATCTCTGTCATTTTGCATCTCTGCTGATTTCCAGCATAGTGTTTGCTTTCCTAAAGCCATTATTGTGTTTGCTTTCAGTAGTTTGTGGATGACTGAAAAGGTATGCACACAAGTTTGGAATAAAGGCATTCATAGTCCGGGACATGTATAGGCTGGCTGCAGTTGCACAAGCAGCTTTTCCAGAGAAGAACCTGTTTAAGCTCCCACGCCCATGCACTGTATATTCACATCACTGTATCTTCTGTCTTTCCTTTGCTTTGCAGTGGATAAACAACTCATATTACAGCAATAGTAGAATGAAAAGTAATACTTTGGTCCTTGCTTTTAATTTGTTGCTTTAGGAATGTAGTTTTCTAGGTCATTATTTGGCGTTTATCAGTTAGAGCACTTGTCAAACTCTGTCTGTGGCCTTGTTTGAAACTTAATAACTAAACAGCCCGTAGTACTCACTACAAAAAAGATTTAGTGAACGCCAGCATGTACGGCACATGTGGGCTCTTATCTCACAGTGCTGATTAAAATTGATGCCTATCTGCCGTGTTTGATGCAAGTCAGTCATGATTCAGAAACTCGTCATGGGTTAGTGCGATTCACTGATTGAGTCCAAATCTCAAACTGTATATATTTATTGTATATATTCTACTTTCAGAGCCTAGTTGCTCTGTAAATAGTGGTGTGTCACAAACAGTGTCGGGTAACAAATTCAAGGACAAACCAACATAAAGCATCTTAGTAAGGTGTTGGGCTAAACAAGAGCTGCCAGAACAGCTAGGTGTGTCTTGGCACAGTTTCTGGAACTGTACTTTAGGGATGAACACCATTCTCTCAGAAGATACATCTCCTCAGTTGGTGTTTTGATGATGGTGGTGAATCAAAACTGTCTCTGTCTAACCAGTCATTTCACAATCACCTGAAGAACAGCTGCACTTCTGTTTTCCCTTAC
This sequence comes from Pangasius macronema, assembly GCA_037577455.1. Lineage (NCBI taxonomy): Eukaryota > Metazoa > Chordata > Actinopteri > Siluriformes > Pangasiidae > Pangasius > Pangasius macronema. The sequence continues at coordinate 18,818,194 of CM074954.1, forward strand.
ATGTTTGAGCACACATGCACAAACGTCACTGCTAGTTCAGTAGACTTTGATCGAATCTCCTGTCACCTGTGCCCCAATAACGATCCCGCTTTCAAACTCATTAAGATCTCTGCTCAGAATTATTCATGCTGCAGAGCATGAGATGATGTTAATTGCTTAATTGTATCATGTAGCACACTGGTCTGGAACCATTTACATTATTTGTTCCAGTCTAGGGAGAGTACTTTATTCTAGTTTTAGGTTTTTCCTTTAAATCCTTTAGCCAGTGAAAATAAGCAGTGGTTCTTATTATTAGGAAAGCATGTTCCATCATTAATATTGAGCCAGACATATCAGTCCCTTGACAAACACTGCTTATGCGTCCACTCTGTTTAATGACTCTGGGATGACCTGTGCCTGAGACAGATACTGCATTGTTGAGAAGACCAAAATGGTTCATATCAAGACTTGAACTTGACAGGAAGTAGTCCTTATGTTGGACACATGCTGTTCCAGGACATGCTCCAAGTTTTCTTGACCGGCGCCTTCTGGTGTGTGAAAGCTGAAATGTCATAGTGATTGTCTTTCTTTCTACAAGTGCTTTCATACTTGTGCAGTAAACATTTACTCTTCCCATGTCTCCATCAAAAGAATCAAGTCTTTCTTCACAGTTGCAATCACGCATATAACCAAACAACATCGGCTCTCACTACAACATTTAGCCACAAGTGCAACTGCACATGTTAACAGCTCTCATTCCACTTTCTGCACCCGTTCACACTTTCATTACCTTCCCTTTGGGTTTCACGCCGAAGGGTAATCAAGACACTGATGAAGTTTTGTGCTATCTGACGTCTTGGTAACACACCAAGCTTGGTGTTTCATGATAAGTAAAGTTAGAACTGCTTTCTTTTTCTGCTTGGAATGTCTCTTGGAGTCAGGCTTGATTATTCTGGCTTTTACTTATGAGGAGGATGAATTGTTGAGTGAGATTTTAGCCAGGTCCAGGCCATCGTTGGTTTCTCTAGTGTTTGGTACAGCTTTGTCTCAAACCCTGGGATGTGTAATCCTAGTTGCTTGGGAAAAGTATTTCCAGATCCAACTTTGGGCAGGCTTTGAGTTTTAAACTGGCTTTTTTGTGTATGTTCATTTGTGTGCTTCTTTTGGATTTGGTTCTAATGGTTTAGTCCATAAACACAAGCAAAACAATTACTGCTTTGTCTATGTACATCTGCCTTCTCTGCATTCCCTTTGGATTGTTCATGATTTTGCTTGAAAGGATCTTGGATTTCTTTTGCCATATGTAATATCATGGATTATTGTCTAGTCTAATGGCATATTTGTCCATTTGAATGTCAGATACATGAACGTTTGGACATTCTGTAATTGGGAAGTAAAACTGAGAAATAACACCTGGCCCTACAAAGATTGAAGTGTATTTAACACAGTTTCTATATACACGTCATTGCCAGGCATGTCAGTGTGATATAAAGCAGAATTTATAAACTTCCATATAGTCCTGAATGTAGACAGCTCAATCTGAATTTTAACTTGACAGTCTAAAATAAAATGCATAAAAATCTGTGAATGTTTTAAACTCTTGAGTGCAAGTACATGCTACAAAATCTGACTGAGTGAAAGTATTTACCTACTTGTGGCTCTTGGCAAAGAATTGTTTCTCATTATTAGATGACGTTTCTAATCTTGGGCTTGCTTGGAGATTTGGGAGACAGAAGTAAACATCGCTTGGGAATCTGCAGTCCAAGCACTGACAGCTAAGTGGCTGTTTGCACACGACAGATTTGTACAGTGTATTCCTCTCTATGCCAGCAATAGTGCTGAGCACTAAATGCCTCCTACCTTGATGACAAATACCACATTCATTGTTTGACTAGAAATTGAAGTTTTCAGCTACATTCTTTTGTAATACTCAATGGTTATCCATAATGCCCCCATGATTGAGGTTTGGTCTGGGATTGCCTCATCATAGAATGTGCACAATGCTGGAAATAGTTTTGCATTTTTCTATTCATGACCAGTCTCCTCAGTATTACAAAAGTGTTTTACAAATTGACTGTGCACATGGATGTGAACCTTAGTTATCTTGTACTATGCGAAAAATTGTACTGTACCTGTACATCCTTTTATAAAGAAGGAGAAAGAAGAAACATATTTGAATTTATTCACATGGTTAGTGAGCTAGTTGGTTTTTGTTTGCTTGCTAGTTAAATCACAGAGCAGAGGATTAAAGACACTGTGGAAAAAATAGATATATGAAATGCACACACCAAAGCTGAGGTACTTTCTAGCCGGGTAGCTAGCATGGTAAAACGACAAACCGGGTAATCATACAGTCATGTCCATAAATATTGGGACATCGACACAATTCTAACATTTTTGGCTTTATACACCACCACAATGGTGTGCTTTAGAAGATGTGCTTTAACTGCAGACTGTCAGCTTTAATTTGAGGGTATTTACATCCAAATCAGGTGAACGGTGTAGGANACAATGGATTTCAAATGAAACGAACAAGATGTGCTTTAACTGCAGACTGTCAGCTTTAATTTGAGGGGATTTACATCGGTGTAGGAATTACAACAGTTTGCATATGTGCCTCCCACTTGTAATGGGACAGAATAATAATCATAAATCACACTTTCACTTTTTAAATACTTGGTTGCAAATCCTTTGCAGTCAATTACAGCCTGAAGTCTGGAACGCATAGACATCANTGCCAGGCCTCTACTGCAACTGTCTTCAGTTCCTGCTTGTTCTTGGGGCATTTTCCCTTCAGTTTTGTCTTCAGCAAATGAAATGCCTGCTCAATCGGATTCAGGTCAGGTGATTGACTATTGACTAAATGGTAGGTTGGAATGAAAATCTGCAGCCACACTGGCCCTTTACAGTTAAGATTGGACATGCCTGCTCTATCATTACACATTCTAGCTTCAGCATTAACTGACCACAGTGTATATTGTATACAGTGGATATAAAAAGTCTACACACCCCTGTAAAAATGGCAGGTTTTTGTAATGCAAGAACTGAAACCAAGATAAATCATGTCAGAACTTTTCCCACCCTCACTGTGAAATTAAAACGTATAAAAATTAAGTGAAATACAATCAGAAACATTTTTTTATGGAAAAATAAGAAAAAAAAAAACTTACAATAACCAGGTTGCGTTAAGTGTGCACACCTCTAAACTAATACATTGTTGAAGGACCTTTTGATAATATTATATCACTCAGTCCTTTCGGGTAAAAGTATATCAGTGCGGCACATCTTGACTTGGCAGTATTTTCCCACTCTTTTTTGCATAAACATTTTAGATCCATCAAATTGTGAGGGCATCTCCTGTGCACAGCCCACTTCAGGTCACCCCACAGATGTTTAACTGGATTTAAGTCAGGGCTATGGCTAGACCATTCAGAAACATTGATCTTATTTTGGTTAAGCCTTTCCTTTGATGATTTGGATGTATGCTTTGGGTCATGGTCATGCTGAAAGGTGAAATTCCTTTTCATCTTCAGCTTACTAGCAGACACCTGAGGGTTTTGCACTAAAATCGACTGGTATTTGTAGCTATTCATGATAAACTCCAGTTCTGTCTGAAGAAGATCAGCCCTAAAGCACCATGCTTCAACATGGGTATGGTGTTCTTTCTGTGCTTTTTTTTCACCAAACATACCTTTTTGGAATTATGGAATTATTATACCTTTTGGAATTATTTTGCATAACACATTTTGCCACATAGTTAGGGGTGATTTAGTTGAGCTTTAGTTTTTTTTTCCAGACACATGAAGAATATGAGAGATTGTAATCAGTACTTGTCAGATATTCCTGCAGCTCCTTTAATGTTGCTGTAGGTCTCTTGGCAGCCTCCCTGGTAAGTT
>CM074954.1:18827749-18857524 GCA_037577455.1 Pangasius macronema
AAAACCTCACTTTGCTTAGGGTGTTTCCAAACTTTTGGAGGGCAGTGTACATTTTATGTTTGAAAGAATGTTGTGTTTAAATAAAACTACACAGCGTAGTCATTTACATTTATGGTATTTGGCAGACGCCCTTATCCAGAGCGACTTACAATGATCTCATTCATACAACTGAGCAGTTAAGGGTTAAGGGCCTTGCTCAAGGGCCCAGCAGTGGCAGCTTGGTGGTGCTGGGATTTGAACTCTCAACCTTCCGATCAGGAGTTCAACATCTAAACCACTGAGCTACCACTTCCCTAGTCAAATGCATAAGCTCAAAGGGGGGTCAAAGGGGGGTCATAGATAGAGCCTGTGACTGAGAATAATATGTAAATTATGGTAGACTGATTTGGCCAAGGAAAATGTCAATCACAGCAACACTAGCCAATTATGGGCGTCTGTGAGCTCATGTATGCAGTAGAAGGTAGATAGCGTTAGATTCCTCTGAGTGTGTTACGCTGCCCTGTGGCGCAGCAGGTGCAGCAGTTTGAAGCGATGCAGTTGGCTGGCTTCATGTCTCGGAGAAAGCACGTTATTTCACTCTCACTGGTTGGTCGTTGTCATGTGATGATATATAAAAGTCTGCTTTTGTATAAAAACCAATTCATGTCCCCATCACCTCAAATAATTGTGATTAGCTGCTTGTGTGTGATAATTGTAACAGCAGTTGCACTGTATGCTTATAACACTTTTGATTCAGTAACAGGGGCAGAACATTGCATTTTCAGGGTTTAGCAGTTAAATATCAAGTGGCCAGAAAGTTACATGCTGAAAGCCTCAGATTTCACGTACTCTATCTAACAGCTTTTGTTAGTCATTACAGGCACATTTACCTTATGTCTTTGTGGGCTTTTCGCAGACCTCTCTGAGCAGTGAACGGGATTACGAGAGCCTGGTGTTAATGCGCATGAGGCAGGCGGCGGAGCGACAGAAGCTCATCGAGCAAATGCAGCGAGAAGATGAGGAGGAAGAAGCGGCAAAGACCTGAGGGCACTCACTCAGCAGCTTTACTTTAACATATAATAAACCTTCGTTACCATTTTGTGCTTGCTTTTCCCCTCACAGTTTGAATCCTCACAAATCAATAAAGTATTTTCTTTTGGTAAATGCTGACAATCATGGTTGTGTAACTCAATGTGTTCCTCGGCTTTTGGCCGAGGGTGTGCCTTAGCAGGAAAAGATTTTCTCTAAGGAAGCACGCAGTCCGCGAATGGCTTCAATCAGTCGGCACACAGCCTGAAACTGCGGACCATGTCTCTCGGGTGAATTTCTGGATTCAGAACTTGTTCTTGTCCAGTGCTGAACACAGTGGAACTATGGGAGGAAGTAAACATAGGGATTTTTTTTATAGTGCTGCTGGAGTTGATGAAAGATGACGGGAGGTTCTGGTCTCTCTGAAATAACTGTGGTGGTTATGATGATTACGCTTCAGATTTTGTGTATTGGAGACTGTGGTGCAAAGCACTAAGGGCATGCATGGAGTCTCAAGGCCAAGGTCCTTGATGAAAGGTTGCTTTTTTTGGGCACTGGCCTCTTACACCTTCCAGCAGGAAAATTTCCTCGCTGCATTGTTGGTATCCATTAAAAAAAATTTCAACTACATTAATCACAAGTGTCTGTTATGCCCTTCTGTATTCCATCATATTGTCTTTAAATATGTTCACTTTTAACAAACACCAGAGATTCTCCGTCCAGTCACTCCAACAGTCTGCCCCAATTCCCATCATACCTAAGGCAGGTAATCAAGAGTTGATTATCTATTTCAAGTATACTAGGAACTGGAATGAAGAAAAAATGTGAACCGACTGCCGGTCTGCTGGACTGGATGGAGAATCTCTGGTGTCCATTAAAGGCTTAAAGACATCACCATTTGTCTAAATAGATCCTATTCTTCCCAATTATACTTTTTTTTGCCATCTGTAGACCTTCTACTTTCTTCTCCTGGGGGCCACAAGCCCCTATTACCACTTCCTTGATTAACTGCTGTTGAACATGCTTTCAGAAGTACTCAGAAATTCTTAGACTGACCGATAAAAGAATGATTCACGATTCACGGTACAGGAAGATAGAGTCTCCCTGCTGAGGCATGATTACTCTCAAAGGTTTCTTCCTCCTCCTGTCTCCATCCTAAAGAGGTTTTTACTTTCTAGTGTTGCCTTGCTTCAAGATTTATGCTATTAAAATGCTACAAAATAAAAATTCTTGTCAATAAGTACCGCCAGACGATAGAATATGCACCAGTATACAGAAGGTTAATATAAATCTTTTTTTTTTTTTTTAATCCTGTGTTGATCCTCACAGCTTGGCTGGAGTATTCAGGTTTTACTGAATATTTTAGATGAAATGGTTGAAGCCTGCCTGCTTTGTGGAAGTTGTCCCGTTTTTAACAGCAATGCTATAAGTAAAATGAAATGACTGTGATTAGTGATTAGTAAGTGATTAGTTAATAAGTGCAGGAAATTGTTGGTGTCACGTAGATGACAGAAATGTATGATTTTAAGTATTATTCTGCCATATTTATACTTTGAGTATTACTGAAATTGAATACTTCACATATATAATACTCAAACCAATAATTATTTAATAACTTACTATATTACTCCTTACATATTTATTTAGACTGTCAAAGTACTCCTTACAAATCACAAAGGTCTCATCTTCTCTCATCCAGCCAATGACTTACACAGTACAATCACTGTACATTGTACAATCCATCAAATGGGCTCAGTTTAGCATCCAATCAAGTTCATAATGTAGAAAAAGCCATCAATAATCATGCCGATTCATCTGCATTTAAATAATACTATAGCTATCTGTGTGCATCTGAAGATGGATAAGCCAAAGGACTGCAGTGTGGAACCTGAGCATGAGCACCCCTGGTCCTACCTCAGTAAAATGCTTCAATATAAGCCAAAATATGACTTACATAACGACTCAAAACGGGGCATCTCCTTTGCCTCCATAGAAGGCATGAACTCTTATCTAATCTGAAAAAGCATGTTGAGGTAAGTTTTCTTAATTTGCTAACACTAGCTGTCTATATTTAACTATGTTCTACTGTTTTCTTTGCTAATGCCAGGTCAGATTAGCAAAGATTCCAGTAGCTAACAAAAAATAGCTAGGTAGCCAAGCCATATTCTTCCTAATGGTAAATGTTGGTTATTTGCAGGATATTTTACTTCTGATTAATTCATAAGAAAACCTCCAGAGATTGAATGATGTTTTCAGGCAAAACATGAAAATCATCATCTAACAGTTAATAAAAGTTAATTTTCACATGACTAACTAAGAACATATACTTTTTAATACTTAAGTGCATTTTAAAGTAGCAACATTTTTACTTGTGCATTTTTGGTTGGATATTTCAAGCATAATTATTCTTATGTGAACATATAGATTTCTTTCTTTTCTAGCACGGGCAGCAGAATTACATTCAGCTTGCACTCAATGAAGGATTTTTTTTTATATAATTTGAGTGCAAACATATGTACATTCATCAGATCCTGCTGATGCAGGTTCTTTCCACGTTTCTCATATTCAACAACGATGAGCAAAAAAGCTACTTGAGTAAGAGCTCCCCCTTGTGGAGAATCTTCAGCCTGTTGAACGTGAATGAGTAACAAGCCTCGTCCATAAACCAAGAAAATGTTTCGCGTTTAAAACTTTGACACAAGGCAATGTTCAGTGAATTACTTTGAAACTATAAAACACCAACAACAGCTCCTCATGCATTAGTCGCAAAGGGTGTGATGTGACATCTAATAACAACACATATCTTCAGACACTAAGGGGTTGGGAATACACTGGGCAACAAACGCAGTTTACAAATTCGAAACCAGTCCAATGTCTTGTGACGGCAGAGCCCACAGTGAGAGTGATGACAGACAACAAGCATACAGTATGATGTATGTAAGCCAGGATGGCTGGAAAGTTGCCAAATAAGACACACAATAATAATTCTGCTCAAGCTTCATTTTGAAGATGACTGATTAGAAACATTGTTATGCCTCTGGATGTTAAAAGTGCACAGACTACAGGAAATTCAGGAAGTTTTTAGAGGTAAAGCCTGTAGATGTAGGGTTGATTTCCACGGGTACTTTCTTACTGGTACTCTGGAAGATGTGTACTATACTGAAGAATTATTGAAAATAAGCACTTGTACTTTTACTCAAGTAAATTTCCAGGTTACTTGTCTCCTTTAACTCTGAAGTAAAAATGAAATATCGCCCTTTAGAATTCGCCATGAGGTCTACTGTTATGTTCAACCTAAGTTAAAGTAAATAAGCTAGTAAAGTTTTGCAATTTCTTTGTTCAATAAGCTAGCTAGTTAAGTTCTATAAATTAGTTCAAATTAGCTAGCTAATTATGAATGTGGTTTTGATGGTGCCATAAATTCATGCAAAAAAGGATTATTAAACATAACCAGCAAGCCAAATTCTAGATTTGTCTGAGTTAGTAGAATATTTTCCTTATAACTGATTGCTTAGCGAACTAGCTAGGGTCCAGCATGATGAACTTTTCTTTACATCAGTTAAAAATATTTACTTTTTACTGTTGAGTACTTAAGTATCTTTACATGTAGATACTCTCTGACTTTGACTCAAGTAGATATTTGCCTCCATATTCCTACTTTAAATTGAATAAGATTTTGACAGAACTCAGACATTTACAAATACAGTTTCTCTATATTTCTCCACCCCCATTGATTTCATTGCAATTCACTGGCAACATTTTGAACAACTGTCAACAGAACTGTATTCTCTTTAGAGATCATACTTCATATAACACTTTCACTTGAAATAAGGCTTGAAAATACCTATTAGTAAAGTACCTACTTATTAAAACAATGTAAAGCATGTTGCATGTTCCTTGCATTGAAAAAGAATGTAACCTCTGACCCTCGTAATTTTTCCAAGAACATCACAAAACCAAACAGTATTATTATACCTTTATCCAAGATTCTATGGCCTGTTTACGCTGCCATTCATCTTTGAGTCACACCTTTTCCAAAATCCCAGCAAATCCGTCTTCTTGTTATGCAATACCCATCTCAGAGCCACACCACTTTCATTCTATTTTTGTCGTTCAATGCAACATTCCAGTCACATGGTTCTGTTTACTTGCTTGGCTCTATCACATCCCTGGAAAGTGGCTTTCAAATTACAACACAGGAAACCCAATTATACTCGGCCCATCCACACACACGCACACACATCCTGCTGGAGTGATGAGCCAGATCAGCTTGTCCTGCACTCTGAAGACTCCCAAGGCGTCTGTGGCTACTATCTGCGCGTGTCCATCTCCACAGTAATCACCTCAATTCAGCATCCGGCTGCCTCCCCTTTCGCACTTTTTATCTCTTCTCAGATCTGTCTGCCAAGTCATCAGCTCCTCAGAGGGTAAGAAGCCTGGAAGTCCAAGGAACCTTCCAAGCATCTTCCTCAGGGAAAGATTACCAGCCATTTTGATGTTAGAGGAACAAATTGCAGGCCAAGTCATGGTGGGGGTACACATTTAGAGCCAACTGAAGAGAGCTATGAATAAATATTTGGCAACGTATTAACTGAGAATGAGTTTCTAATTAAACCACACATTGTGCTTCAGGCTTGTAATATGCATAAAGAGGAGCAAAACACACTTTTCCTTTATATGACTGAGCTAATAACGGCTTGGTGATTAGCTGATGCTTAGTAGAGCAGAACCTGCTAATGTGTAGAGCTTTAGCCATCCAGGACTGGTAAAAGGAAGAACATAACTGAAGAAATCCCAATATAAAACAGTCATATGCAGACAAATGCTCATATGAGTTTTCTCTTGGCATGTGGTATTAGAATACTTTAAGTTGATTGCTTCTACATGGGCAATTAGCTGCAGGTTTCTTTCCACTTAGACGGCCATTGTCAGTAAAATTAAAGCTGCAAAAAATATTGAATAAAACAACATAATAGGTTACAGTTAATTACAATGGTCTGACATGGCTTTTTGTGGAAAATTTTAAAATATACCTCTAATTTGTCTACCATTTAAAAAAAAAAAGGATCCAGGTCAAAAATGAAATTGCTTTTTTTTTTGTAACAAGACAATAATCCAAAGCACGAGGCACATTCTACAGAACAATATTTTGAAAAGTGTGATTAAACTCTCAGCCTTCACATCTTGCACAGTTCTAACACATACATCAATAAAAATAGGCAAAGATTGGCCAAGCAATCTGAGTCAATCGGAGTCAGCCAAGCAATATCATCTTAGCATCCACTATTTGATCAATTTTGTTGTGAAATTGAAGAAACATCTGTAAAACATTTTTTTATATTGCCAAAAAAAGCTCCTGGCTCTTAAAATGTAATCTTCATCTAAATCATGATACTAAATAAACACACACAACATTCCTATATCTTTAGTGAACAATTACCAATACAAATACAGTTGACTTGATTTATGTTTGGTAATTTATTGGAAAAATACCGCTTCACAACAGTTTCATTACCAGTAGATTTTTGTGGTGTCTTGGTTGAAGTTGCCTTTCAGTGAGACTGAGGTCAGCACTCTGACTTGGCCATTCTAATATTCAGAATTTCTGTTTTAGCAAATATGTTGATTTGCTTCTGTTGACATGTCTTTCGAAATTCTTTATCCACCATTACCACGACTCAAGTTCTACAATGAATAGTAGCTCCTGGACATTTGCAGCTAATAAAAAAAAACATTCACAACATCGCACATAACATACACAATATCATAAGACATTAATGAAAATGATTACAGCTTTTGGAGGACTCTGATAATCTTATTATCTTAGCTATTTATTAGCTTTTTTCCCAGGTGGGAGTGTAGACGTAGGCATGGTTGGCCAGCTCTTGAAAATCCACACTTGCCACCCAAGAAAATCATTAATTATGGACTGACAAACTTGGCACAGATGGCCGCAGGTTAACAAACAAACAAGGTTTATTTAAACAAAGGCAGCCAGTCCAAAACGGTATGTAAAAAGTAATGAAAAACAGAGAAAAAGGTGAAAACCTTGAAAGCAGAACTAGAGTCAGTCCACCTTCTGACATATATTTGGGAGGTGGGAGGAAACACAGAAAGAACATGTAAACCTCTACACAGATACTGCAACTAGAGCTGTGACGTGGTAACCTGCTGAACCACCATGCTGCCCCACTTGTATCTAACTAATAAATTAATTAATGTAAATAACAGTAGAAAACCTAATTTCAGAATTGTGGAAAAATGTGGAAATATTTGAGCAGCAGTAGAAAACTTAATTTCAAGATATCCTAGTTACATATGTACAAGCGTGCAGGCTATAGGTTACATACAACAAATCTGGAGTTACCACATTGTCTCAGTAGCCTACAGCATGTCACCGAGCAATCTAAACTGATAAAAAATGTCACACCTTTTCTGTATGGTGAGTTTTGCAAACTGTTTTCTATACAAAATAGAATTCCCTGGATATCTTATTGTGCACAAGCATGGTGACACCTTTCTCAAGTATTAGCTGTCATTCCAGCCATCTTGTCCTAGAAAACTTCTCACAGAGTTCTCCGTGGTTCAGCACTGGTTCCAAATGAGCCAGTTCACAGAACCACTGCTTTATACATGATGATGTCCATCAGCCAGCACCTTTGTGTCTTTTTTCTATGACAGATAGTCTCTGAGGACCAGATGACCGCCATCTAAATAGGGTTGCATATTGTAGGGTGCAGTCCTCAGTTGGTGATTCATTCCAAAGGGCCAAACTCCCAGGTACAGAACATCTGGCTGAGGGTTCCAAATCTCTCTGTCCATTTGGGAAAGCAGATCTGCTCGAGAAGGAAAATGCTAGTGTTCCAACCACTAGAGTTAATGTAATAGTGGAAACCATCTCAGGCCACAAACAAGACTCTGTGGTCTAGTTGCTGAATTGTGTGCAACGTGGAAAGAATCAGTGAAGAGGAAAAACGTATAGTAGATGGTGAGGCCAGTCACTGGGTAGTGCATCCTGTCCCAGCAGGCTGTCTGGCTTTTCTATGGAGGATGGCAATCAGTAATGTGCTGACTTAGCAGTGGCAAGAGGTCTACTTGTGCCTCACCAAACCTATCCCAGATCCCAGTCTACTACTTCCAGGTGCCGACAGCATTTTCCTGGCTGTACTTGCCGTCATGACAGTGCATCTACAGCACTGGCAACTGGTGGGACCCCCTGAGGAGATTCAGTGCAAGGTGGAGAGTGCGGTTCAACTTTGTGCATCCCTGCTCATCACTACATTGTTTATGAGCACTGTTTCCAAGAGGACTCCTGTCATTAGAAAAGCATGGGATCTCATGCAAGTTAGAGCCTGGGCCCATCTTGTCCAAGAGAGAATGAACCTCTTAGGCCAGAGCAACACCTTTGTTGGGGTCTGAAATCAGTGAAGCCCTAAACCCCAAGAAGGTTGGTGAAACTGACATATGTATCCCTGCAACACTGTCATCAGTCACTGATCTGATGTACTCTCTGCCCAATTCAGGCTGTGTTTGGTAGCCTCTATCCTTCAGGGGCATGCGCCAATGTGACGATTTAGTCCTGATGATGTACTGTTTAGGGTCTGCTTCACAAGGCAAAGAGATACCTACTAGGGGCCTTAGGCCAGTACTGCTGTGGGTGTTGACCTAAAATTGCTGCACAAATGGTCTGTATACCTATGGTGGTTTAGTCATTCTGAACCCAGAGCTCTCCTATCCAAGGCCTTTTCAGAAGATTTTGCAGGGTTGATTTGCAGTAGAGTGGACTACGCTAACCACACTTGACGCTGTGTATAAACCAGGTTGACAGAGAGTCTGCCCCATATCCTGGCCTAGGTGTCCCACTGCTGTGAATGAAGTGTCAACCAATTCCCATACAGAAGGATCAATTTCTGTAGATTGGAGTGATTGCCTCACTGCTAGAAGTAAAACAACTAACATATTACAAATGTGTGTCAAACGTGATGCAACAGGCTAAGTCATCATAAATGCAATATCATAAGTCATCTGTGCATCTTCAATCAGCACTTGGGCAGTGCACATCTGAACATAATGCTTTGTCTCGGCGTGTGTGGTCACATACACAAGGAGGTATTCAGGTTATTCTCAGTGCCCCTGATGGATAGGAAGAGAACTATTAATCAATCTCAAGAAAATACATCAAGTTAGTACTCCAACTAAATGCTCAAATGAAGTTTTCTTTAAACTTTTATTTTTATTCAGTTCTCTTTGTGGAAGCACATGTATCATATTACATTTACATCACTGTTGTCAAACAGGTCCTAGAAGGTCACTACCTTACCGAGATTTGTGTTTTCTCATCTTCTAACAAACCAAATTCAGCCCAGAAGGCCTTGACAGTTAAATCAGGTGTTAAATGAGGTGGAATACTGAACTCTGCAGTGATGTGGTGGAGCAAGACACCACTGATTTACACAGTTCAGCAAAAAATGTAAACAACTCAGCATACATCACAAAGTTAAATAAAGCAATAAATTGAACAATGATGACGTCTAGATGAGAAATTATATTCTGGAACATGTTTAAAATTTTAGTTAATTGAAATTGAGATTGTGATTCTCCAAACCAAAAAAAATATATATATCTATAAAAAGGATATTTTTGACCAACTTGTAGAATTATATTTAATGAAGCATCCAACATTAATGACAGAAACATAAATATGTATACAAATTACTTGCCTCTCATATGGTTCATTTGAAGTACATACATTTAAACATGTCTAAACAGGAATAAACAGCACTCACTACTGAACTGGCAGACTTGCCTTGCACTGTTTCTGATTTGATTATATAACGTCAGGTTTGATTGGTTTAGCTTTAGACAGAGAGAAATTCTCTGCTCATAGTTTTAATTACAAAATATTTTCACAATGAGAAAAACTGCCATTGCACTTTCAACACTAGTCTCATGCCATCACTGCTCAAATCTGCAAAGGACAGATAACCTTGTGGTTACACGTGTGTTAAAATGGCCTCTTTTTTTTAAACACATACTTCATATCACGACGTTATAGGATGTTGACCAAGCTCACTAGTCTCTTTGTGAAGAGACCACACCAGAGTCTGACCAACTCCTGTCATGGATACAACTCTGTAGCCGAGCTTCTCAAGCTTGTCCAGGACTAATCGTGGTGGTTCATCCACATGGTATTCTGAACTGCAAGACAAACATATCAATGTTTATTCATTTTAGAGTGGCTCTCTAGCAGTCCTGACAATTAATGATACAACCTTTGACTCACTAGCATGACAGCATGCATGTGAACCTGTGAATTGTACAGCAAAAACAGTTGTAAAATTAGCTACTGTAGTTAAATTATTTGAATGCTAACAGATGGCAAAAGCAGTAACAAAACTAGTTCACAAATAAAGTTTAGCTTACTTCCTTTTGACAAACTAAATTAAACATTCCAATATTGTTGTCTACCTTATAAAATGTTGAACTATCAAGATTTTCACTCATATCATAATCATCCTTTGTACGTTTTTTTGAATAATGAATTTTCACACAATGTCAAATTCTCAGTCTAATGTTCGTTACATTTGCCAGTAGCACAGCTTTTTTTATTCTGCTTCACTGGGTTGTTGATTTTGCATGTAATTTGCTAATTTTCTAAGCGTGTTATTCAGTAGCAGCTCCTGACCAGGAATATAACTGGGACAGGCGCAGCCGCCCGAACCATATTATTATCAAAGTCCACTTTGGAAATAATGAATCCATGATAGACAAGAAAATACTGAGTACCAAGAAGACTACTTTAACAACATATTGACTACTTTAATACAACATATTTACAAGCCTGGCATCATTTTTGAGTCTCCCAAACAACACTGGTATTACGGCTGCACAAAACCCTATTCTGCACATTTTTTAACAAACACTTGGCATGTTTTATTGTTCTTTTATCAATTATATAATGTAAAACAAAACTGAGGAACAACTTAACATTTAACGTCTTGTTACTCTACTGACTTTCCTCTAGGGCTAATCTCTGATGATTATTCTGTGTTATCATTAAAAATAACCAATTTACTAATGAAAGATTTGGCAATGATTTTATTTTAAATAATAGCAGAAGAAACTTGAAATTAGTGGATTTAAATCTTTCTCTCTAGTCAGTCTTTCTACTCTCACATTCAGCCTGACGCCTCCACTCAGCTTCCTCTTACCTAAGCAAGAAGCTGTATGTTGTGAGTAAAATACATTGATCTGTTTTTGTGTGTGTGTGTGTGTGTGTGTGTTTTTTCCCCCAAAAAACTCTTTAAAAACCAGTAATCTCAGCATGTCTGCTGCCCCCAGAGGCTTCACTATGATATTACATTCTACCCAGGAATAGAGGTCTATGCGCTCTTACATTTTTGTTTTTTTTTTCTTTTGTTTTTTAAGCTTTGTTTATTAGATTTTTCAAACACATACAATTAAATTATTCATTCATCAACATAAATGACTACAGGAAACGAAAAAAAAACCCCACAAAAAAATAGCATATGTATCAGTGCCATCAGTAGCAACATTAAAACGCTAAAATATAACCGACCCAAGCTCAGACAATTTCAAATAGGAATGTCTAGGAACTTGATATTTTAAGTATTCAAGAAAGGTCCCCATATTTTTGAAAAGTTCCTGGGTGTACATTTCTGTTTCTGATTAAGTAAATGACTAGTCAATTTTAAAGAAATTAAAGAAAAGAAAAAAACAATTTTTTTTCAAAACTGACATTATCAATGATTCAGACTAAGCTCCTTGGCAAGCCTACATATAAGTCGCTGTATGCATATTACTTACCGGGACTACTTTACGCAGGCCCAAAAAGTGAACAAAAACAGTTGATAGTTAACTTTACAACCTTCTACAGCCACTATACAGAAGCCTGGGCTACATCTGGGTGGTTCACATGACCTAGCCTATATACAGAAGCAGTTCACTCAGATATTACTTAGATATTATATACAGCTAGGGTTAGGGCACAACCCTCTAAAGAGGTAGTGTTTAACTGCTTCACTTACAAATGAATTTAGATTGGCAAATTTGTTGATTACAGCTTGGGTAAAATCAGGAATGTCACGTCTTTGCCTTCGTCATGTCTTCTCTTGGGAAGTCTTGAGAATTCAAGAAAACTCTGACTGTCAACAAGCACAGCTGCAAAGGACAGTGTCACACACAAGCTTCCTAAGCAATTTGCTGCAAATTGGAACAGTTCCTTACTCTTGCCTCATCATAACCACCACTACGAGGAGTGCAAATGGATGGAACGTTACAAATTTTTGTGACCTGCTGTGACTATGTGTGCTTCTACAGCATCGATGAACCGCTTCTGAAGCTGTGCAAAGAGTGTATTTACAAGAGGCATTCTGTGAAACAGATCTAGATCCCACTGTCCACCAGCACCCCATAGAAACCTGTAGAGTCAGTCTCTATACATGACCGGATACTTGAAGCGTTCATCACAATGTCCTTGTTTTTCATACAATGTGCTGAGAGCACAGCTGCAAAGTTCATGTACTGAGAAAAACTGTGTATTGGATGAGTGTTGTAGGCATATCTTTTCCAAGCATCTTTTCCAGCACAGCTGTTCTCTGCGGAGAGCTACAGGAAAATGGCATTTGAACTGGAGAAAAAGCATCTCGCTGGCGATGTCAATGACACAGCCTGTTCAATCACCAGATTCAGCTGATGCACCGAGCAGTGTATATGGGCAGGTCCTGAACATTCCTTCTCACGGCAGCTGTTCCTCACATAACACTAGGTTCATCACATGTTTGTGTTATAAGTCTATGCCTATCCGTTTTTCTCATCAGTTTCACAAACTACATCTAATTGCTCTAAAAGCACTTTGGAGATAGAATCGGCATTCTCCTCTATCACTAGTTTCATCGGCCTGTGCTGAGATAATCTCTGTTTTTCAAAATCTTGTGCTTCACATGTTTTCAAGTACTGATTTTTTTTTTCATACACAATGGTGCCTTTTGTAATAACAATTTGTAATGAGTTTCAAATAAATAGTTTTTTTATAGAAATATTTCCAAAATGTAAAAATTACTATAAGCGATTTACTGTATGTTTATGTTTCTTAAAATGTGGTCTGAGGACCCTGGGCCTCCATGAAACATGATTTTTAAAAAATTTTTGTTACAGTGGTGGAAATCACAACCCACTATTATCAAAGCTCAAAGTTATTATAGTTATTATTGAGTCCTTATAGTTATTAGCCTGGTTGACTGGTCCCTTAAAACTGAATGGCTTTAATCCAAACCTCTATTACACAAAAATAAGTCGGCCTATAAATAACGCGTAGTGTTCTGTCAGTGGAAATTTCAGGAATAAAAAAGCTCTAGGGTTCCAATAAACTGCCAGATTATTACTGTGCACATTATATAATGTGTATAATATATGAAAAGTTGGATTATCTGTACTGAGGTGACCAGTGAAATTAAATTAAACGTAAAAATTGGCTACCTAAATTCTGAGAAACAATGAATGAATTCTAGTAAGGAACTATGTTTTGTAGAGAGTATTTCTGTTGCCCATGTGAAATATGCCTGGTGTTAATGATAATTACTGTAAACAATTATAACGTGTTTTTTTTCCCTGGGTACATTGTTTTTTGAGGGAAACTCTGCTACATAGTTTTATTTCGCTTGAAACTGCTGAGCACAAAATTATTTAATAACTGTTACATCGACTTTTATGGTTTTTATTGATATAAACCTATATCCCTATGGTAAGTCAAATGGGAACAATTCATTTTGTTTCTCTATTTGAGGGCTACTGTGGTGCAACAGCCTAAACCAGTAAAGTTGGGAAAGACATTTTATGATTGCTCACCATATGAAAATAATAAACTTTTGACCAACATAGTTTGGGTCACCATGTCTACATGGCTTTGTATACATCTTAATGCAAGATTTGGCACCAATAAAGTCATTCTGTGGTCTGAAGCTGTCCAGTTTGTTGTATTACAAGTGTTGCACAGTTGATGGGGTTTTGAAACTGGCAAGACCAAGAAGCAAATCTAAACAATTAAGCTACTGTATGTGTTTCTCAATGTACAAGGTTTACCTTTACTACAATCAAGAGAAATGAGATATGGCAGCCTAATTTGTGGCTAGTGGCAGCTGTAGCCAGAAGGTTGTAAATAAGGAGTAACTGAAGAGGTAAACTACTTTTGACCTGTCAGATCCCAGTCCTGGGTGGCAACAGCCTTGCACATTTTACCTCATTTAGCACATTCCACTAATCAGATAGTTACAAAGGCCTTCATGGGCTGTGCTCCTCCAGGACCGGAGTCTGACACTCCTGTGCTAGGTGTAGTACCTCTGAACACTTACAAGTTGTTGCCCAGCATGGTCGTTTTCCTTGCTCCCAGATAGGTCATGATGGCAGGATCCGAATACTCATCACCTACCATGGTGGGCCCGGTCTCCTGAAAGCACACACAGTTTGTCCACTATCACTATGTTCACCATTTCAACTGTTGAAGTACATTAAGTGCATCAACAACAAAGTCAAAATGAAAGTGGATTAGATGGATTTATTCTTGGTCAGGGTTGCAGTAAATCAGGAGCCTATCCTGGGAAGAATGTGTGAGGGGTGAGACTAATTTAACTATACTTATGGGTCATCTGTCTTACTGCTTTTAGCACTGACAGAATTTAGCTAAGGCTGTACACAAGGAGTAAGGCTGATCATGAATAACTGAACAGGTAAGCAACTCTGCATGGTGGTACAGTAGGTATTGTTGCTGCATCACAGCTCCAGGGTCCTCAGGTCGATCCTCAGCTTGTTTTACTGTCTGTGTGGAGTTTCTAGATGTTCTCCACCTCCCAAAACATACCCCCAAGTGTGAATGTGTGTGTGCGCATGGTGCTTTGCAATTTGTCCAATAACCCTGACCAGAATAAAGAGCTTACTGAAGATGAATCTTTTATTTATCTACCCAATGTATACACTCTCAGAAATAAAGGTAACAAAACGCACCTTTCCTTTTCATTTGGGTGCCAAATATACATACTAAAGGTACAAAGCTTTAAAAATAATTTAAGTACATACCTGGACTGTAACGATCCTTACACAAAAAGCTAAATAAAAGGTACAAAACATGCACCCTTGATGGGTGTAGTCCCATCCAAAAGTATTGGACCGGCAAGGCCAATTCATTGTTTCTGCTATACACTGAAGACTTTTGGGTTTGAGATGAAAAGATGAATATGAGACAATAAATCAGCATTTCAGCTTTCAGTAATATATCCAATGTAACTGGGAGGAACTTCTTCATGCAGCAAGATAATGACCCAAAACACACTGCCAACACACCAAAGGACTTCATCAGGGGAAATAAGTGGAGGGTTTTAGACTGGCCAAGTCAATCACCAGACCTCAATCCAACTGAGCATGCATTTCAAGTCCTGAAGAGGAGACGGGTAGGAGAAACCCCCCAAAGCTAACAACAACTGAAAGAAGCTGCAGTACAAGCCTGGAAAAGCATCACAACGAAGAATGCAATAGTGTGATGATGTCAATGGGCTGCTGGCCTGATGCAGTTATTACAAGCAAAGGATATGTGATCAAATATTAAATGTTATTTACTTTAATGTACTTTAAGACTTTCTGTTCATATACTTTAGCTTACATAAAAATTGTGTGGTCTGACACCAAAGGTGCAATGTTCTTAGTTGTTTAACACAACAAGCAATCTCTGCTGTCTGCATCGCCCTAAAACTTTGAATTTTTCACAACTTTTTGAAGTTTCCGTTATTGCAAGCCTTTGCAATATGCATATCGCAATATTTACGATATTGGCGATATTTGAATAATGTCGATATATATATATATATNTGTGTGTGTGTGTGTGTGTGTGTGTGTGTATAAAATAGCAGCCTACAGAGGAATGTCATGTGAATATATACAAATAGAATAATGTAAAAAAAAAGGAAATATACAGAGCTGTACAGATCATTGTACAGATTTACTATGTAGTGTGTAAAAAACAGTGCATACTTTGTGTATAGAGTAAAAATGTTTTTAAAAAAAGAAGCCACTATAGTGATGCACAGCTGCACAGTGTATAGTTAATATGTAGTATGCAAAAAAAATCATAATGCAAACTGTTAGTGTATAGAGTTAAAAATGTTTAAAAAACAAAACAAACAAACAAACAAACAAACAAACAAACCCATAAAGCAAGTACACAGAGCTGCACAGCTGTACAGTGTATAAAAGGACAAACCGGAAGTTCGTGTCTGATTAACAGTGGACAGTCCCGCGGATTTACTAGCAGGACGCAAGCTGCACTGAAATCACAAGCACGGTTTCACTTTCTACAAAAACAAAACAAAACAAAACAAAACAAGCAGGTTCGGTAACAAAATGCCAACATGTGCTAAACACAAAAGCTACTTGCTCATTCATGTAAAGCAAAGTGTTGTCTGTTGTAGGTNAATCAAGCTAATGCTATAATCAAGCTAATGCTATAACCTGTCTGCAAGCTGACACCTGTCGAGCACTCATATCTTAGTCAAAGATAACAGCTTATCCCATATAATATATATTATATATATATACACACCAGGCGGATCTGTGTGCTGACCAGAATGTAAGGCATGTTTGGTTTTCGACGCAGAGCTGTGGGACGAGTTTCCCCAGAGGATTTTTCTCCCTGTTTTCTCCCAGAATTGGCGACAACGCTGTCACTCAGTTTACAATCACGGCGGAATGCGGAAACAACACCCACCGCGCCGGACCAATCAGAGCGCTAGGCTCAATCCCGAGCGGTTTCCTATTGGACATGAAGTGCGCTGCGTGCAGTGTACAATCCGTTCTACAAATCCGTGTAAAAAAGTAGTGAGTTCACATAGGGAGCAGAAAGTCATTTGAGATTTAACACGTCACAGCGGCACGGCCTGAGAAATTTCAGTAACAACGTCAGCAAAATAAATAAATGTGTAAATAAAAATCCCTGCTTGTAAGTGATGTCGCGTGGGCTCACAGTTTTTTGTTGCTTTTTGTTTGTTGTTGCCTGTGTGTACTGTAAGTACTATAAGTGCATTAAGTATGGAATGAAACTAGACTAGTCATAATCATAACAAACCACCCTGCTTTAATTCCTCTTATACCACTACATTCTGCCAAACATGACATTTTTTCAGTTTATAGTTACATTTGGTGTTGTGGAAGTTGGTTCCTGTTATCACTTACATTATAGCAGCTGTAAAAATCCATCCCCTAACCAGCCTCTCTTTATTTTCTTTCTTGAAATTAATGCATTTTTTTTTTTTTAAGAGAGAGCTTGTCATACTGAGAAACCACAAAGCATAAAGTCCTCTGTCCTGAAGATTCTCCCATAGAGGAAAAGTTACTGACTCTTTCATAACATGAAACGCTTTCATAAATGTTCAATAAAAGCCTCCTTACAGAAGACCGCATCAATGCTCATCCATTATTTTTTTGGAGCATCTGTCATACAAGTTCCTGTGAATGAGCTGTTATTATATAAACAACAATGCATTAGAATAAGTGCATTAATATAAACATATATAAATATATAAACATGCAGTATAGAAAATTAATCAGCACCTTCTGACCAATCCAATTTGCGAATTCAGCAGCGCTGTGATATAAGCACATTGTATTTGCCTGTGTGTTTCTGGCTTTAATCCTTGCCTCGTCTGTTGATTTTCTGTTTAGTCATGCCCAGCTAATAGCTGTTTGCTGACTGTTTGTTTGTAACTGGTATTGAGTATTGCCTAGTCCTTTTGGTTTGTTTAGAAAGGTCTGGTTTAATAAAACATGGTGTATTGCCTCCTTGTGCCCAGTTCTTCCTGGACAGTCTATAGTTCTATTCTAACCAGGATAAAGTGGTCACTGAAGATGAATGAATGGATGGATGTAATTGCATACCCCCTATATGCCTAAAAATGAGGCGTCATTTCTGAATCATTACACATTTACAAATATGNAAAAGGTGTTAAAAACCCACAGACCCCCTAATTACAGATTTATTTTAAGAACATATTTCCACTATTTAAATATTAGACACATTATTAAAACATGAATAAATGTTTTGGTTATTTGGTTATTTCTTGGTGCCACAGAACATTTTATTCTGTATATTCTACATATTTTATATTTTGGATAAAAGTCTACATCTAGAGAACTCAAATCAAGCAATGAATACAAGTTAATGTAGTAAGACATCAGTAGATACTGGCAGCGTTGTGATCTACACACTCACTACTGTTTTATTATTAGGTTATATGTACAGTAGTTGAATCTAATCACTTAGGATTTTGGATTACTGGCATAAAATTGTATGCATTGAAAATATGAAATCATCCATGAAAGCCAGACATCATTCTGTAAATTTTACATATGGTATATGACCACTTGGCTCATGACATGACCAATTATTGTGTTGAATATTTACCTCCAGCTTGGGCCAGTTCACAAGTATCTGAATTAGATTAATTCAAATTGCTACCACATTTTGTATGCGGTCTTACAAGGCATTATACTAACAAGAAAAATCTGCAGTATACACATGTTGAGGGATGATAAGAACTACTTTTGTTTAGGTGTGAAAAGCAGTGGTGGACTTTAGGTCTTTGATTTCTTAAGGACTCAGTCCTCAGTCCTGGTGGCTGGCCCTTTCATTTCCTCTTGGGAAAATGGCTAATTTCCTCCTTGGAGCTGATCTAATCACTCTAAAATGAGCTCAGGGCTTCTGGGTAAGTAAAAAAGACCCCAACTGAACAACAGGAGTGGGCTTGATAAAATCAGCAATATGGCTGTGGTGCCAGCAGGAGAAATAAGTCATCTGTTGGCTGTTTCATACCCTAATGGGAAAAGTAACTTATGCACAAGACTTACTTTATCCGTCAAGTCTGATTGCCTGTGCGTTAGTATTTCATTCTACATTCTAACTTCAAATCAAATCAAATAATCAACCAGTGAATCCACTTACATCAATATGCAACTAAATATTGTGTATATTTTTAGACTTTCTTGCCTGGGTTTTGTCCAAACTTTTGCTCAGTCACAAAAGATAATCATGTTGGCCTCTTTGTTATACAGCATCTTCTCATTCACAATTTAGCTTTTGCATGAAAACAACATAAAGACAAAGAGCAAAAACCACATGGTGCTTGACATAAACCGCAGTTAAACTACAGCACCTGGCAGCTCTGAGGAGACTCAGGCACCAACCATGCACAAATAGCCAAAAGTCATGAGCAGAGCAATCCCCTCACCCACAACAGCAGCAGCAGAACACGCAGAACTTATAATCTGAAACAAAATGGAGAACAAACACATAGAGGAGCGTTTAGGCTCTGTGCTCTACTTACTAATTGTGTCCATAAGACCAAGGCTGGCTAAACCAGAAACAGAAACATTCCAAGATGTGTGCTCTTCTTGTGAATTTATTTGTCAAAGATAAATTAATGGGCAAGATAGCAACACTATTGTAAAATAATAACAATTGTATGACAAGTGACTCAATAATAATTGCTAGTAATAATTGCTAGAGCATGCAGGCCAAAACTGATACATGCAAGTCAGTTATCTTTGTATCAGTAGACATCTCACAACACCTTTCTATACAGGACCTAAGTCTCTGACAAACCTGTTTGACTCTAACTAACATCATTACTACTGAGCTGACATTGAAATGGAAATGTTGTTGTGTATGTGTGTTTTAACCAATCCAACCCACTTCAGCTATGTACATTTTAAAGGAGCAAGCCAGTCTGTCCTATTATGATTATACAAATGTGCCATGTCTTTTTTTATACTTTTATATGTAAGTGAAACTTGAACTTGGTAAAACTCCATTCACATCTCACGCTGTAAATTAATAATCTACAACAATGTTCTGAGGGTGGCATGGTGGCACAGTGGGTCATGGCAGGGATCCCAGTTGGTCCTCAGGTCAGATTGCTTGAATTTCTGTGCATGTTCTCCATGTGCCCATGTAGGTTTCTTCAGGTTTCACCAGTTTCTTCCCACCTTCTTCCCACAGAAAGGCATTCGCCCCATCATCCAGAGATTACAAAGTTTGAATTCTGACAATGCCATCACCATCTGTGGCCGGGAGTCCAAGAGAGCAAAATTTGCCATGCTGTCTGGGTGGAAGGGATACCATACTCTCTTTCCCCTGTCAATCACAGTGACACTAGCCTGTTGGTGGTGTCTGTAAACTCATGAATGTTGAAGAAGGCAAGTAGTACTCTTAGATACATACAATATCATTATGCTAAATTGCACCTAGATATGAATGTGTGTGAATGTGCATGGTGCCTGGACCCATCCAGGGTGTGTTGCACCCAGTGTTCCCAGAATAGGCTCCACGTCTACAGTGATAAAATGATTATTGAAGATAGATGAATGAAACAAATGAACAATATTCTGATTGTGTAATCTGTATCTACAGAGCAGTATAATGACACTCATTACACCAACAAACCAGAATAAACACAACATATTACCTCATGCCACATGCCACTGTGTGTAATTACTGTTGACCCAACTTTGACAGCACCCTCATATCCTAACACCTGAAAGGTCACTTATGCAGTGCAGACGTGCTGCATGCATGTCATTTTGAGGGTGAATTCCAGGTTAGCCGCCAGCTTATCAGAGTTCACATAACAGTGTGCGAAACTTGCTGTTTCAAGCCAAGTACAAAAACATCACCAAACAATGAAAAATGCTAACCTTGCTCAAAGGAAAGGAGGTGCAGCAGAAGTGAAAAACCCACAATACATCAGTAGAGTGTATTGTAATGTGTCAAGTTTGGTAAATAAGGTCCTGATAAATGTATATCTTACATCATGTCCAAGCAGCTGGTTGTAGTTTTTGGCTGTGTATCAAGGGCTTAGGAAATTCACTAAGAAATGCTTGTTTCCTCCATCGTTTTCCATTTTTCTTGTGGGCTTTGCTTATTTAACTTCTTGTTAGATTGCCACATCAACAGATACATATTTCAGTGTGAAAGTTTTAATATTGGCGGCATTTGATTGAGAATGTTGAAGAGAAGAAAGCCAACAGCCACTCTGACCTCAAAGCGTGAACACAATGTCAGACGGTGTTTAAAGGATGGATGGGGAGTTAGGAAAAGAAACAGATGCTATGGGCACCCTGCCATCTCAGTACAAGCTTGGGCCATAAACACAGAGCATCTTGTGCACTGGTTAAGGAACAGTATTTCTTTTTGACTCCCTTTTGACAGAATGGAATATAGAATGAGGTGAGATGTGCATTGGTAGAAGGAAATATGACCTCAGATTATCATGTAGACTAAAGTCTGATCTCAGACTTATCTGATTTCACATTAGTTTAGAATGTTCTGTGAGCACAGATTCTTGCTTAAAAATTTATGGTGTAAAGGTGTTCTTAGCCTGAATGGCTTAAATATTTATGCTTAATTGTATAAATATAATTACTGAATTGTGAAGGTTTTTGGGTTATTGCAAATAGCTGGAAAATATTTTACATGTTTTAAGTTTAGTCACTTCAGTGAAGCTTGTTCTCTTCAACGTTCTTCTGTTTACTATAGATCAGGGGTGTCGAAATCATTTTAGGTAATGGTTCATATTACACTTCGTCAAATGTCAAGTAGACTGGCCAAAAGATTGTTTAGTGACCAATAATATATCAACAACACTACTTAAATTAGTAAATTTTTTTCCTCTTCTCTAAAAGTTAGATTCTGAATGGCCGCTTTAATACGAACACCTCTACACCTGTACATTCATGTATATATCCAATCAGCCAATCATGTGGCAGCAGTGCAATTCATAAAATCATGCAGATACAGGTCAAGAGCTTCAGGTAATATTCACAGCAATGGGAAAAATGTGATCTGCTACAACAGCAAGACCACATCTGGTTCTACTTCTGTCAGCCAAGATCAAGTATATGAGGCTACATTAGGCACAGGCTTACTGAAACTGGACAGTTAAGGATCGGCTGGTCTTTTTTTCCAATCTGAAAATCTACACCTGTAAGCCTGCACTCATTACGCTTCTGCCTCATGATTGGCTAATTGAATAATTGCATAAATGAGCAGGGGTACAGGTGTTCCTATTAAAAGTGGCCCATGAGTATGCAAAATTATTTGCAAGCAGAAAACATAAACGTTATGGTTACATAAGTATTCACTCCCGTTGCTGTGAAACCTCTAAATTAGTTCAGCCAGTTGCCATCAAACATCACATACTGTAATTAGTTGAATGGAGCTCATCTGTGTGCAGTTGAAGTCACATGTGTCACTTGAATTTAACACCTGCTCCTTGAAGGCTCCAGAATTTGCTCTATTTTGTTCCCTAGTGAAATAACAGAGACTAGCTATTTTTTTCTTTGTTTCTACTTTTACTTCTAAGTCTTTCAATTCAGTTATGGTCCACAGGATGCTTTTATATATTTAACATTGATTTTCATCCAAGTATTAAAATTATGGTTATATTTACAATTATGTCACTTTGTCCAAATACCTTTGAGCCCTTGGAAATGGAGGTACTTTGTTGAAAATGGCTGTAATTCCTAAATGGTAAATGCCATATTTTTGTGGAACCTCTTAAAATAAAGCTGAAAGTCTACACTTCGATCACATCTTGATTGTTTTATTTCAAATCCATTGTGGTGGTGTATAAAGGCAAAATCATAAAAACTCAGTCATTGTCCAAATACTTCTGGACCTGACTGTATGTATAGACTAGTATAGCTAGCATGCCACAACCATATATAAACAAAATTACCATTAAAAAGCCATTACCATTACTTGGTTTGACTAGTAACATACTGCATATGTTATTAAAATATGAGTAACTGTGGAGTAAATGTGAGAGTTAAAATACAAAACCTTTAACAACTCACTCTTTGCATGTGCTGTCCACTGATATTACTTACTGCTTTACTATATTACTGCTCCCTGTAGGTATCATGTGGCTCTTCATTGAAAATGAATGATATCTTGTCTCTCATCTGTCATTTGTCAGAAGGTGTGAAAAGGCAACATCACTGATGGTGCTAACTATACTTTTCAAACGACGCTGCTCACATAACGTCCAATAAGATTTTTGATCAAACACATTTATTGGGCATTTACACTCACACATGCATCTGATTCACATGCAACTTGGACATGATTAAGACAGTTTTCAGGGGCAATATTTTCAGCAACAGTTTCTTAGAAGGTGACATGATAACATTCTGGAAATCACATTCCTATAATATACTAAAACATTTGCTGTAATAATGGTTGTAATAATAATATGTTATTAGGACATTGCTTTCACAACATCACAATAGGTTCTATATAGAGTTGAGTTACACTTGCATAGTGATGAGTTAATAATTAAAAACAGTTGAGAGATAGTTGCATGAAAACTGTATGTGCAGGGTGGAATTTGCCTAAAACAGAGGCATGCATCAGTAATGCATGTTTCTGACCTTGGACTTAAACCTATTTTTCTTGTTACATGTCAGCTCATATGAGGAGCAGTATTAAACCTAGCACCACTGCCTTTGTCTGTTGTAACTATAATATGTCACCCTGAAATTCATGTTTTAGACATTGAAGGAGACAGAACCTTAGATCATTGCTTATCTTGAACAAAATATGGATAATATTACAAACACCACTTGCTTCAAGTTAGCAGTAAGTGTAGCAGATGAGTGCTTGGTCAGATTATCCTTCAAACAGTGGACATGTCGGTGCCTTGCTCAAGGATCTCACCTCAGTCATGGTATTGAGGGTGGAAGAGAGCACTGGTCATTCACTCCCCTCACCTACAATTCCTGCCAGACCTGCAACTCAAACCCACGACCTTCAGATTCACCTTCGGGTTACAAATCCGACTCTCTTACCATTAGGCCACGACTGCCCCCAAAAGAATGTGCTGGATCAGGTAACTTTATAAGCTGCTATATTTTTCATTTTAAATATCTCTTGTTATGTTGCATCATATTACATTTGACAGCAATGAAAAAAGATATCTGCTTCTTAAGTCTACATTTTCTATACCCCAGTGATTTTTGTGCTTATAGACTATTGCCCACAGTGGTCTAGATGCTATTGAAGAACCCCATCACAGACACATCTAATCACATGGATAATACATGTAACATTCACAGTTTAAATTGTGATGTAATTTTGCACTTAAGTCACCAGTTTAAGTTAAATTTACTAACTTTGAATATGGCCCAATATTAGCAGACGGAGTAGTGATAATGTTCAAGCAAGTTTCTTTTAAAGAATTTCTTTTTTTTCAAGTTTTTTTTAGGAGCATTTATAAATGTTACAGTGCATAAGTATTTTATAACTTTTCCACATTCTGCAGTGTTACAACTTAGAACCGGAATGGACATTTTAAGGATTATATGTCATAAATCTACACAAAATAGCCTATAGTACTGTAATGAGGGGAAATTTTTTTAAAATACATTTTAATTTTACTTCTTACTAAATTAGTTCTGGTATAACTAGTTGCCATCAGACATCACTTGAAAATCCCATTTGTTGGAGACTCAATGAACATGCAGAAAAAGGTTCTCTGGTCTGATGAGGCCTACACTGAATATTTGTACTTGGCATAAAGCACTACATGTGGTGGAAACCCAACACTGTTCATCAACCTGAGAACATCATTAGGTGAAGCATGGTGATGGAAACATCATATTTAACATATCTAAAAACATTCCCAGAACACCCAGAAAACCTGACAGGATTGAACATTCTTGAAACCAAAAGTTCCTATGACCAGAAAGTATTCTGCTAACCTAAAATTGTTTGCCAATATATGTGCACTTTTCTTATATTGTACCCTACATTTGAGATGTTACCTATTGCTGTTTATAAACAACTATGCAATACAACAAGCTTGCACACCATGCAATTTGCTAATGCAGCAGCAGTTTATTTCAGTTTAAAAGGCCTGACTTGCATTTCCGTTCCTGGCGCACTGACTTGGCAGAAGAGAGCCAAGGGAAGTGGAGGACTCTATCTGTATTCACTTTGATTAATTATCAACAGTCTGCTGGCTGCAGGCTCTTCTGGAGGCTTGTGCAAGATCAGAACACACTAGCTCATATCCTGTGCCTGCAAAGTTTTCCCAACTGCAGTGTGGACACGGCACACTCATTACCTTTTATGTCTGCCTGAGAGAACAGTGAAGGAGCATTGCAAATGGCAAATGTCATGTAAGAAATTACATGTTATAAAACAAAACAGACATTTTGTGCATGCCAGTTTTGAACAAAGCAGTGAAATAAAAGAAGCTCATGTAATGACTGCAAAGTAAACACTTCCTTTTCTCTTGTGGCCTGAACAACTTTGGGAAAATTGATTTATGCACTTATTATTTGATTAGCAGTGTGGGTTCCAGTTTGCACTACTAAGTTTTCATAGAAGAGGGGAAGGTCTTTAGGTCATATTAATAACCAGCATATTAATAACAGAGAGATAAAAATGATTCATTGATATAATGGTTGTTTAAGGGAAGTAAAACAGATGGAATTTTTTCATGAAGATCTAATAGGACATCATTTCATATTGAATAGTACTTGCATGATTGAACTGCTATCCAAATTGCCATCCAAAACAAATGCAGAGGTATCAATAAGGTTCTCCAATTCCATGCCAGGACCTTTTAGTGATCTTACTCAGAGGCACCAGATTAAACACTCCAGCTCTCAGGACTGGATTTGGGGAATATAGATATATAGAATAACCGGTTACTAAAGATGTGGTTCTATTGCTAAAATGGCAATTGAGAATTTTTTAAATCATGTATCTGCCCAGAATGACCCATGTCAAGAATATTCAGAAAAGGTGGCATTCTAATTTTGACTCACGCCAATGTTATATTACATATTAGAAATGATGCAGCTTGTTTTGGTGGGATTCCTGTAAATATAACATGGAGCCTGTGGTTTTAAAAAGCAGCACTTCAGACATCAGAAAACAGAGAATTCATGCTAAGGACTAATTATTTAGATTTGTTTTAATCATTGATTAGCCAAATTTAACCTAAGTGAAATTGACCAAACACTTACTCTTCAAAAACTTACAAATTTTCTTTTTTTTTCTCCAGTAAACATCAGAAACACTTTTGCTGTTTACACTTTGCTACCTGAAATGTGACCTGAAGAATCAACAAGCAGAATGACTCCTGTTTTGAGCCATGAGTAATGATACAAGAACAAGTTACATCACTGTTAAATACCACTTATCTTGTGTACTGCAAACACATGAAGAGTAAAAGATAGACAATGTGAAGTCAATGTGAATTAAGTGACAGTGATGTAACTGGCCTACTAATTTTTTATTATAACCATATGTCTTGGATCTCAGTGGACTAGCGATCATGGACCTCTCTCACTCTGTCTTTTGTTCATTTTCTGCTAAAACTTTGCAGAATGTGACTGAGGAGATGTGTTACTGATATCGTGGCCTCCTTAGGGAGACTGTGTCGAACAGTGGAGCTTACACAGATGTAATCTTTCTTAACTTATCTTTGAATGTATTTTTTTTTTAAATCATATACTAAAAGCCCTTTATATATGTCAGCTAGACTATAATATACTATCAGATAGAGTGTAACAAGGAGATACTCAGAACAGAAGTTAGAACCTTTTTACATTTTTACAGAGATGTAAACTAATCAAACAGAAAATCGCTATAAACCAATACAAGTAATGTCCATGTGAGACTGGGCATTCAGGGTGGCATTAGTGGATTTCTACCTTTAGAACATTCTCAGCTAGGACATACTGTATGCTGGAGATCTGTTGATTATTAGAAATTATTGGTGGTTCTTCAGAAGGATAGCTTCTTGTAGGGTTCCTGGAACTACAGGCCTTACAACAATGAGGGCAATCATGACATATATAATAATGAGGGCAACCAAAATGGTCGAAAAGTTGTAGAAACAGGACTTTCTAATAGGCACTGGGAATGCCTGGGACAACATCCTTTAGAGAGGCAATCAATCATGGTGTATCCATGGCTTCTCAGGTACTGGTTCCCCTGCTGGCAATTGTCTAGGAGTCTTAGATTGAGCACACACAAACCTTTGGACATCTGAATGGAGACTGGGCCACCAGTGATCTTTAGTAGCTGAGTTGTTCTGGTTAACCCAGGTTGACCTGTGGCTATGGATGTTGCGTGCTCAAGTGATGAGCTTACCCCTTGGCTGCTGACATGTACACCTTCTCAAGTGGTATGTCACTCTGCTGCTTCAGAGATCTCCTTTTCAATCTCCAAGTGGATCGGAGCAACCAAGCAGGTGTGCTCAATAAGAGTGGTGGTCACAAATTTACTGGTGCTGGGTCATGAAGTTGGCATTGCTATTCTTGGTTCCGGGCTATAGAAGATAGTTCATTAGAAGCTTGTGTTAGGCTAAGGTCCTTTGGTGTACAGCTGTGCACATTCTATGAGTCTGTTGTGTCAAGTGCTTTTTTGTCAATCTTTTATGCTGCTGTACTTGGCAAGGACAGCATTGGCATTGGGCTCTCCTCCATGTTCCAGTGGTTGGTGTAGATGACGAAGGAATGGGGATCCCCTCCCAACCAATGACACTACTCCTTGAGGGACAGCATGATAGCAAGGAACTGTAATTTCCACAGGAGGCAAGAAGAACATAATGGGGTGAAACTTGGCCTTGTGAAAGTACAACCCCTTCTCCCACTTCAAAGACATCCACGTCCACCATGAAGGGCAGTCACAGATCTGGCTTGCAGATCTGTGGCGAATTGACATTTGAACTTGATGAATGCCATTTCAGCAGCTGGTGACCAGGTGAGTCAGAGTGGAGTCCCCTTGAGGAGAGAGGTAGGAGCTGAAGCTACTCCATGTTATGGAGAACCATGTTGACAATTGGATGAAATACAGCTGGGGCATTAGCCAGGTCATAAGGCATAAACAGATATTTAGAGTGCCCTGTGGCCACTTGTCCCCCCTGCTGGTAACGTATAAGGTTGTATGCACTCCTCAAATCAAGGACTGCTCCAGTTCAGCCAGCACCAAAGGCAGAGGGTATTGAAACCATTCAACCATTACTTTAATAAATAATTGATAATCAGTGCAAAGCCTTTGTCTTCCATCAATTTTTAACAAAGAAGCAGCTGGCTGATGTTAGTGACGAAGATGGCCAAATGATCCCATGGCCTCCTGGATGTACTCTTACAATGTGGCAGTCTCTGGGACAGATAAAATATAGATGGGAAGTACAGAAGCAGGCCTCGGTAGCAGGCTGATAGCACAATGCCGCGATTAGTGCTTGTGTGTGTGTTTGTGTGTGGTAGTGGTGGGGGGTGGGGGGTTAGGGTTGCGGGTTGACTGGAGACACCTTGCTTAGTAAACCCTCTGTGAGATGACACCCTATCAGAACACTCTCCATGCCATTTGCTGCCAGTTTTTCTATAGCTTTAGTTGGGTTGGTCCTTGGGTTGTGCATTTTTAACCATGGAAGATTTAGGACAACAGAATATCCAAGTGAGCCAATGACATGTAAGGAAATAGTCTCAGAATGATGATCTCCATTCTGTACTTGTAAGATTTGCAAGATGGTTTGCTGAGTACATGACACAGTACTGTGTTGTCAGCGTTTTGTTACTCAGTGCTGCCTGTTAGGAAGCTTGAGATACACTGACACCGGAATGGGCTAAGTCCCAGGTACTCCAACTTGACTGCAGGACCTTGGCGAAGTCTCCTCCTGCTCCAGTCATTATTCAAGGTAAGAATATTAAGGTGGTACAGACCTACAAATACTGTACCTGGTTGTCCACCTGGGTGACAAGTTAGGATGAGATGTAAGTTTGGACAGCTTGTACAAGAACCCTTCTTGTACAGGCTGTCCAAGCTACATCCCATACTGGGCCAACTTTATTTCCTGTGGAAGGCTGAGATTCTTTGGTGTACTTGGGAACCAGCAGCTGTTCACATTCTATGAATCTGTTGTGTCAATGGCTATCTTTTACAGTGCTATGTGCTGGGGCTAACAGAGGAAATAAGAGCATTAGGAGGGCTGTCTCAGGCCTATGACTCTTTAATATTTTAGTCTTTAATATTTTAAAATAATCATATCTACTAATCTGCTGATCAGATTACATCAAAATCTCAATCAGTCACAGCCTTATCTTGCCAAAATATTGTGCAGTACCTTCAGTTATAATGTGTACATTTCTGGGAATTAATATGGAATTTTAATATACTGCTAGTGTGAGACCACACACCCCACAGGAGACCACATGAAACTACATGACCCAAAAAGTCATCCAAGTTCATTGCTTCAGAGCCAATGAATTATGTCTCCTGCAGGCATAAAACACATACACTTAGTGAACTAAAAGTTGGAGGCTGCATAATTCGCATGTCATTTGTGTCTGTTAGTGGCTAATAAAATGTATTCATGGACTACTCCAAAAAAAATCCCTTTTTTTTAAATAATTATTAATTATTATTACTGTGAACAGCCTGAAAAATGCTAATTATGTGCTAATTTTCAAATATTAGATGTAGGTACTTAATAGTTAATAATGGTGATGGCTGTATGTTTCTTGACTGTAAGTAATCAGTCTCATAAAATTACATGGATATTAATATGCATTGCTCTAGTTAGTAGTTCAGTTCAGTTCAGTTCAGTTCAGTTCGGTTTTATTTGTATAGCGCTTTTAACAATGGACATTGTCACAAAGCAGCTTTACAGAAATAAATGGATTAACAAAAAA
>CM074954.1:18857624-18876079 GCA_037577455.1 Pangasius macronema
TCAAAAGAAAGACTAGAGTCGATAATCACACCAAGGTCTTTTACTGCTGCAGATGATGAAACAGAAAGGCCATCCAGGGTTATTAGAAAAACCCCATTTTTGGAAAAGTTGGCATATTTTCAAAAATCCAATAAAAATAAAAATATGCAATTCGTAAATTCTCTTGAACATTTATTTAACTGACAAAAACTTTGATGTTTTGACTGACCAGCTTGACTGTATTTTGTAGATAAAGACAAATTTTTAATCTGATAACTTCAACACTCATAATAAGTTGGGACAAGGGCAAAAAAAGAATATTGAAAATGAAAATGAAAAGTTTATAGAATATTCAAGTTACACCATTTTGAAACATTCCACTATAAGCAGGTGAACTGGTAACAGGTGAGAGTATGATGATTGAGCATAAAAAGAGCATCCACACAAAGGTCCACGTGAGAGAATTATCGATCGATTCAAAAAGAACATTTCTCAAAGCAAGATTGCAAAAAATTTCACCATCTACAGTGCATAATATTGTGAAAAGAAAATTCAGAGAAATCTCAATCTGTGTAGGGCACGGCCGGAAGCCACTGTTGAATACGTGTGACCTTCGAGCCCTCAGATGGCACTGCATGAGAAACCATCATGCTACTATGATAAATATATCCACATGGACTCGGGAGAACTTGGGAAAACCATTGTCACTTAACAAAGTCCGCTACTGCATCAAGAAGTGCAACCCGAAACTCTACCATGAACTCTACTCTGGACTCAAAATCATTTCAGGTGGACCAAAAGATCAGACTACGGGACTGAGACTACGTCTTGTATCAAGCAAGAATTGGCAAAAAATTGGCAAAAAATGAAAGGTGATGTAACACAGTGGCAAACATGCCTCTATCCCAACTTTTTTTTGAGTGTGTTGCAGGTATCAAATTCAAGATTTGTAAAATTTGCAAAGTACATTTAAGTTTGTCAGTGAAAACATTGGAATTTGTTTCTTTGTACTTTTGTCAGTTTAATAAAGGTTCAAGAAAATTAACAAATCACAGATTCTTATTTTTATTGCATTTTAGAAAATGTCCCAACTTTTCAAGAAATGGGGTTTGTATAATGATTGATAATTAAAATTATATGTGTATACACACACACTCACACACTCACACACACACACACACACACACACACACACACACACACACACACACACAGAACTCCCCCAAAACTATATATATATATGTATATATTACAAATATCCATTAATCAACCATTGTAACTTTCAATATTTTTAATAAAAAGTGTAATAATAGTGACATGAAATTATCTGAAGGTTCTTCTGTAGTAGCTTGGATAGACAGCAAACACAAGATCAGTTCGATAAAATAACATTTATTTAGCACTGAAATTGGAAGACACCAATCATTAGTGATGGCACAATTTGTAGATTATGTCATCATGGATGTCGAGTTTAAAGCTTAACCTAAATTATGTATCAGGTTGCATCTTTCCAGTAACTGTAACAGTAAAATGAATAAATGCAGGCTATCCGTGAATACATGCTACTTACATAGAACAGCAGTCAAGTGGGAGTTTTTTCAGTTTCAGGGTTTTTCTGGCTGCCAGTGCACACATCTTGATTGTCTTGCAATAAAATTTGTAGGTGTACACTGTAAAAAAAAAAAAAAAAAATCCATTACATTTACGGTAAAATAACTGCTGTGGTTGCTAGAATTTTACTGTAAAAAATGGTAGTACTGTTTATTGGGATACGGTTAAATAGTTTCTGCCTCTATATATTTTATGGTGAAAGACTGTTGTTTATTCACAATAATGTTGTGAAAAAAAATGGCACTGCAGTAAATTGAAGGTCAGATATTTACGGTAAAATTAACAGCTAAACCTTGTGCTTGTTTCCATAGTATCACTGTTAAATATGCAAACTGACAGAAATGTACTGTATAAAAAGCAGTATTGTTATACCCTCTATATCAGCGTTTTTACAGCCATTTTACCCTGAAATACTGGCATTTGCAAAACCTGTAAATATATGTGTGTCTGTATATATATATATATATATATAATCAGCAATTAAAAACCAAAAAATTGCTACAAACAAACCAATTAAGATGAAAGTGATATTACAGATTTACTTATCAAGCAAAACAAAACATAGTGAACGAAAGATCTTCTGGATATTGACAGAGAGGATGGATGGATGGCCTCAAGTGCCTACAAGGTTGTCTCCCAAAACAGGTAGGTAATCTTCTGCCACCAGGAATTGATCATTACAGAGTAACATCATCAAAGATTAAGAAAACAAAATATAACTATGAAAAAGAACCAGTGAACACAGACAATAAAATGCTTCAGAAAACTGTGCATGTGTGCACGTGTGTAAAAGGTGTACTTAACAAAAGGACACACTTCTACTGTTTACTTGGTAATAAGAGTTTTTTCTTCCTAAGTTTATTCCTTATAATTACAATAAAGCAACCATTTTTGTATAAAGCGAATATTTTGCAGTACTTCATTTATTTCCAGTAATAAAGGTTCATCAATATCCCAAAAACAATATCAGCTTATGTAGCTGTTATGATTCTGGGGGAGAAAATGAGAAAAAAACCCAAAAATACTCAAAAAGGCCTGCGGGAGTCACGCAATCAGCTGATTAAACAGGTGGAATCAGGTGTGACACCTGCTGGGTCGGAATGAAATCCTGCTCCCACGCCGCATTACGGCTTGAACTGTAGATAATACACACACATGCACAGCCCTGATGGACTTTGAACTAACTTTTAGAAAAGAATCAAATAATCAATTTTGTTTACATGGAAATACATTTTAAGGTGGGCAACACAGAAAAAAATTAAGGGTCATTCGACAGCATTCTATTGTAATAGTTTTATGTAACTAGAAAATCTCTCTTTTGGACAAATTATTAGTGGTATGTAATTATTTTTTCCATTGTATGGTATTTATTCAGGAAAAAGTCCACTGAGTCACAAGTGAAGTCTGTAACAGTCTAGGCCTGCAGAATTAAAGGTAAAAGTTTGTTTAACACATTATGGTATTTCACTGTTACTTTTGAAGGTAGACAGTATTTTATACAGCAAAACCATTTGCTTAGGTTTACAGATTGTTACAGTAAAAATAACAGAGTTGCTTTGTATTACTATTTATGGTTTTTGATGTACTGTAAATGTTTTCCGCCCATTTTTCCATTTACAGTTTTTTATTGCTGCTATTTAACAGTATTTCACCATAAAATATACAAACATTTTTTTTGTAACCGTGTAGCATTTTAAACACAGAGTTAGTAATGAAGTGTCTCTGGTGAACAATATAATGTCATAAATTTGAGAAATTGGTACAAAAATAAAGAATCCTTTATTAAGGAAAGATTATATATATATATATAAAACAGTTTTTTTTAATTAATAAAAGATGATCATATTTGTTGTATCAGATAGGTTTAAGCAGTTCATTAAGCATCAAATTACTAACAAATTCTAACAAACTTTAACAGATGTTCATAACTTCATAAATTTGTTTGAATGTTTCAAATTCTATCTAGTGGTGGAAGGGAGTACCAGTGGTGTCAAGGGAGTAATACTGTTGCAAGACTTTCCCCCTCATGGCTTTGGTGCCCTGGGAATGTGGCAATTGAGAATCTGCCTCAAATAAAAACTAATTGCTAATATCCATCTGTTGTTAGCTATATATTGTATCAGACTGCATCACACCTCCCTGTTCTTGATTATTTACCTATAACAACATGGTCTGTTGTGTTTTATTCCTCGAGTCAGGCTTACACATTCTGAGACAATCCAAACATAAATGCCATTGATGCAGTGTGAAAATTCTGACAAGGGGGCAGTTTGCACAGTATTATGTTCTGAAACTTCAAAAGAAAGGGTGAGGCCAACGAATTTGGACACAATTGCTCCTATTACTGTTGCTTCCATTACCTGTGTTTCTGTGATCTTTCTGGTCTCTGTTAAACTCATGAAGCAAGCCTGTCACGTGTCATGCACAGCCGTCAGTTACATTATAAATAATACATGCCAAAAACAATTTCTTTCATGTTGTCTGCCTTGAATCAAGCAATATGAATGGAAAATTAAGTAATATCAGAATGCCCGGTGCTGACCGAAAGAAACTCAGTTCATTTTTTCCCCAGTTTAAAACCCTAACACAAAAATGTATGCAACTTTTTTTTGTACTGCTACTGCTGCCGTTCATTAGATGAGTCTTCAGGAAAGGTAGCAAACAAAGGTATATTGCCCCCTTTTTTACTAGCAATATAATGATATTTGCCTCCCATCTCTGCTACACATTAGTGCCAATATTCTATTTCCTTTGCTCTTAAAGCTGCAACCTGCAGTCTGTCACGTATTTCTCTCTCCCTTAGGGGACTTTTGGACATGCATGTTGCTCAAGCTGTATGACTTGGCAGTGCACTTAAACTACAGAGCACCATTGTGGTGTGTGTGTGTGTGTGTCCTTACAGCAGCGTGTAACCAGAGTCGAGCAACTGATCTCAGGAGTGGGATACACTTCACTCCCTCAATCTCCCCATTTTTTCCTCAGACCCCCATTACACTCCATTAACAGTTCTTTCTTACCTCTCTGTGTGTAAAGGGACTAGTATGTCCACAGAAAGGGAGCCCCAGTGGCCCCCAGCCTTGACCTCTGAATTGCAGCTCTGTTTGGTTTGGGAACTTTTCCTCCATTGCAGAGGGAATATTCTCTCCCCATATCTGTGCTGAAGTCCCACGCTCTCTGTTGTTCCTTAGCTTTCTGTTCCCTCAGTACTAGCTGTGAGGGAGAATATTTAATAGGCAAATATTTTAATCAATTCACCTAAATAAATATGTACTGCACAGTTTTTATACAATGCATTATATGCATTTAAAGCATTACAACTACACAGTATAATAATTTTTGCAATGCTGTATAATGTAGCATTTCAAAATTCTAAGCTTTAATATCTAAGCCTACAAAGAAACATCATTTAATCCTACAACAAAAGAATGCAAAATAATTACTCTATTACATATTTGAGTGTAATTTTGAGATAGGATCTTGTAACAGGTAGGATACTAAAATTGGATAAATGGAATAAAAAGTTGAATTCTTAAAAATATTTAATTATCGATGTCTTTGAAGCAGTCCCAGCTTAAAGCTTTATTTTAATTTTCCTTAAGTAGAATGGGCATTGTGACACATACAGTATATATAGTTAAAGCAAGCTGTACAAAGACTAACTTGTGACTAACAGTGTCTAACTGAGTTTAGTCTCAGACCAACATGAAAGTGTAATTTATTAAATTTTGTTCAAAACGGTCAAAATAGGCAACTCAGTGTTTATTAGTGAATGCAAGGTATCA
Organism: Pangasius macronema; assembly: GCA_037577455.1. Lineage (NCBI taxonomy): Eukaryota > Metazoa > Chordata > Actinopteri > Siluriformes > Pangasiidae > Pangasius > Pangasius macronema. The sequence continues at coordinate 18,862,997 of CM074954.1, forward strand.
TTTTACACTCCCAGACTAGTTGGTACCATTACTGAAGGCCATTCATTTAGTGTCTGTAAGAGCAACCTGTTTTGCAAGAATTGCTTTTAATCTTAATCTTAATCTTATTTTCCTTATAGTTCTTCTCTCACTGTTGAAAAGATCATTACTCATTTGACTCTCAGAGCTCCCTGTGCAATCTCGCTCCACCCTTTTTTCCCTCAGTGTGACAATCTGCCATTTAGGAAATAATATGCCCTGTTCTATCTCTTCCAGCAAAAGTCATTTCTGTAAATTATTGATTATGCTGATGTCTACTGACTGCTGTTAATAAATACTGTCTATCTGTGTCTTTTTATGCTGTTTCAGTCACTGATCCATGTACAGAATTTACCTGCGGACTGTAGATTAAGTATTTAGAACTTATTTCTTAAATGCCTTTAAATGAAACATTTGCAAAACATAATATACACCCTTCAGTAAGCTGTTATTTACTTATTTACTTGCTAAGTAATTTATTATTAGTTATTTCCTTATTAGGATTCAGTGTAGAGATTTTTTTTCTTTTGAAATGTAATGGGTAAAAGTCAGTAGTTTTAATTGAAAGTCTCAAGTACGGAAATTTCAAGCATACATGGTTTTTCTGTCACATGAAAATGATAGAGTTTAAATTTTATAGTACAGTAACACTTTATTGCTTTTTTTCCTCCACCTCTAGTTTTTTGTTAATATGCTGTTATAAGCTTGATACTCTGTGCTGCTAAGCTAACTACCACTACACTGCCTAGACTGAATGCACAAATGAATGAATGAATGAATGAATGAATGAATGAATGAATGAATGATCTTACTCAAAGTAAACCTGTATCCTGGATCCTGTGTTAGGACTTTTTGCACATGTGATTTGGCTTTCCAGGTCACATTCCATACATTTCCTATTTTGCTATCAGATTCATTCATTTTGCTGATAATTCTTAACATTTGTTTTACATTAACTGTAATAAATGAGCATCACTTAATCTCATATAAGGCTATGCTTTTTTTGATAGTAGACTAAGATGTTGGCTACAGCAGTAGCATTGGCAAAGCGTTTTAATGGCATGAGGTTTGAGAGTTGGAGTTGATTCTTCCACATAAGCTGATTTAGGCATAAACTGTATTTTCTGGAAACAGGCGTAGTTGACAACTTAAACATTGAATGTTTAAAGACGTTTGTCTCTTTTTTTCTGTCTGTATCTGAAATATGTCATGTACCCTGCTCACTGATCGATCTTTCTTTTGTCCTGCATCCAGCTTGTTGTTCATTTAAGCATCAACTGTGCAAATACAGTTGCTCCAGTGCTCCAAAGAAGGCTCTCGAGCATGAATTAGTTCCCCTCATATATAGCTGTCAAAACCAGCAGTGTTTTGAACTCATCCCTAAAACATTTGTTGCATATTTATATCAGGGGTACCACAATTTTGTGTTAATGTTTAATATGCCTGGTTTGATGCATCAGATAAATGACATAATGATACTTATTATGTGATGCTGTTGTCCACTGTGTCATGATCTTAGTCAATGGGTCAGTGGGCAGAAAAATATGTTAATACCATTTTAGGGCAATACAAATACAATGCAAACTTTACAGTGGGGAAGCTCACATGCATGTTCTGCTATTCTAACTGGTAAGTCTCCTGTGGAGAACAAACCGTACTGAGTTGGAAGACATAAAATTATGGATCATAAAAAGTAGCTGATGTATAATTTTTTTTTACTGTTGATGTTAGGTCAGTCTCAGGAGAAAGAGTAAGATGAGAATGTGTAAAATATGAGTCAGAGTTTGTCAGCTTGAGTGTTTTCACAGCTGCTTTCTGGGAAATAGAACCACACAATTCCCCAAGATTGCATGAACTCCACTTGATTCTTGATAAGAAATAATAATAAATAAAGTATAATAAAAAGTAATATAAATGTTTTCACACATTTAATTATCTTATCTGTATTGATTAGCTTCTGCAGCTATGAAACTGAAAAAAAAGCTACGAAATTCAAGGCCGAATGTGTTTTCTGCTAGCTTGGGTAGTGATAGCTGTGGTTGCTGCACTTATTGCATTTAAAATAAATATCAAGACTCCACACAAATTAATTTGTGTTATTCAGTAATTACACACACACTCACTATCCACTTTATTAGATCTATATATATATATATATATATATAAACACTTTATTAGATCTATATATATATATATATAAACACATACACACACACACACACACACACACATTGTGGTCCAAACATCTGAGAGCGGTCCTATTTTGAATTTCTTTCTAGATTAATATAACAATTTTTATTACAAATTATATTATTGACAACAGCTTGAGTGAAAAGTAGAATCTTTGAAACATTTACATGAATTTCAGAGTTTCTTAGTATTTGGTGTGTCCCTGTTTTTGCTTTAATGACAGTGTGCATTCGAGCTGGCATCGACTCCAGAAGTTTGTGTAAAAACTTATGATCCATTTTAGATCAAATCAACTGGAGTGTCGTCTGAACACGTGCTTAGAAGAGAAGCAATTAGGCATGAGGAAAATCTGACCTTTTGTGCAAAACAGTTAACATGGTCAGTATATATCAATTTCAACATACTGGTGATCTCTTTAGTGTGGGTGATCAAAGACTAAAGAGCAGTGCACCAAAGACTGATGACCCAGCACTAGGCAGCTACAAGTTCTAATATTCTCAGCCATTCCTATACCCTGTACTGTACACTCAGTGTGCTAAATATTCTTAAAAGCCAACAATGAAATGCAGTGCGTGTATTGACCTGTATTGCTCTCTGTTTTACTGCACATAAATCTTCCTGTTAGCTTGGCATGCTACTTATGCTTTCTTGAGTCCTTTCTGAACTAGGCATTCGCTTGAAGGAAATATAAAAAAGGTTCAACAAAGCTGAATGTTGCTTTTGGCAGCCTGCAGATCCTCTGTGATGCAGAGCAGCAGTGGTGTGTTACAGGAGACCAGAGCTATTTATTTTTACTGGCAATGTGGCTTAAAGCTACATTGGAGGTGGCGTGCCGTTCAGGACTATATATCTTACCCCCTAGCAGCCTGGAAGTGAGGAGAATAAGGAGTTAGAGGAAAGACATGGAAGAAGAGAGGGGGATTGAGAAGGAAAAAGGGACCTTCACTACCGGGGAGTCAGCCAAAGTGCACGGCTGCTTTAATGGCTTCCCCTCTGCTGCATGTTTTCAGCTCAGCGAATTGCAGTAGACACCCTGTCTCCTGCCCTTGCAACGCTAAATTTGTGTGACGATGTGTAATGTAAAAGGCAAACATACTTGTGTGCATATTGTGTGTATGCCTTTCCCCTAGTGCCCCATTGTGAACTGTGGTGTCATTAGACAGATTGAGCCACCAGTGGTTCCTTGTCACCACTGATGATGAAATACAACTATGACTATTTTATTCTAATACGCAATAATTAGGACAGCACAGTGGCACAGTGGGTCACATTGCTACCTCACAGATCCAGGGTCCCTGGAGCTCTCTATGCTGAGTACTGCATGTACTCCATGTGATCACGTGACAATCCTGGGTTCTCTGTTTTCCTCCCACTATCTAAAAACATGCAGAAAGCCAAACTGGCTAAACTAGTGTTCCTCCACCACATGGGTCCACAGACCGTTTGTATAATTTGACATAATTTGGCTTGGTAAATTGACATAATTACAGGGGGTCAGTGGGATTGTTTCTAAAAATACTTAAAATAGGTATGTGGCATTTTTTGTTAAATATTTCAAAATATACTTTTAATACATTAGTCCTATTCAATTTCAGAAAAGCCACGAGACTTCCTTTTTTTTAGTTTATTTTTTTAAAGTAACCTATATAGTCATGTGCATTCACAACTCTCTCACTAACATAGCTTAGCTTGCTCATACTGGGGTGCCCTCGATCTATGTTCACTGAGTCAATATTAGTTCAAGGTTTGCATTGTGGCCAACACTGATGGGTTAAATAAACATACGATAATTTAAAGTGATAATCAATTTAATTGTTAGCAATAAAATGTGTGAACATTTTACTGTTCATTCCAGTCTGCAAAAGCTTCAGTTTCAACATTGATGGGTGAAATGAAATGTGCATATCAATGGGTAATATGAAATGTTAATGTTACATAAATGTCACTGTGAATAGCAGGCAGTATGCAAAATCTAATACTGACTTCTTATATTTAGTATACATTATATACATTATAATTATATTTTAATATATACATATTATGCTGGGGGTCCACGGGGATCAGTCAGAATATGCTAGGTGTCCACAGCTGAAAAAAGGTTGAGAACTGGGTTACACTAAGTTGTCCATAGGTGTGAATGCATATGTGCATGGTGCCCTGAGATGGTCTGGCGTCCCATCCTGGGTGAATATGCGCCCAGTGTTGCCAGGATTGGCTCAGGATCCACCACAGGAAACACTGCTGGATCACTGACCAGGATAAAACAGTTACTGAAGAAGAATGAATGACTGAATGAATGTAGGAATTAACTAATTCAAACTGATTCTCTTCAGTTCAACTGTATGCATTCAGAAGAAGAAGATTCAGAAATGCATAGTTTATTTTATTCAAATATATTATTTTATTCAAATATATTGTAAGTTTCCTAAACATTACACAGCACCACCATAACAAAATAATTTTTTGACCATGTGCACTGGTATTATTTGGTGGAAAAAAAAAACATACTGTAACATATGGTGATGGATCAGTGATGTTCACTGGGACTGCCAAAAGTCTTAGGTGAAAAAGTAGGTCTTCAATAAACACCAGATATTATTGTATCTGGAGCAGGTTGTTATTGGAATCAGACTAAATGTGCAGGAAATTCACAGGAACGATGCTGCGATGCTGACAGTCGACAAATTGGATCTCTCCCAAGTACATGAGCACTACCTAAAGCTTGCAGCATCCGCTGAGTGACCTTGTGTATCAACATGCAGAAACTGCTACCAGATGCTACTGAGAGGAGAACTAACTTGTCCAAAAAAAAGACTTATGAACCTAAAAGTGAAGCTGGAGCATCAATATACACCTTCTTTTGTTTTAAATCCGAAGCATACATTTAAAAGTACGGTATGAATGTGCGCACCTTCAGATTCACAATATAAATTGTGTGAGAGAGAAACAGAGTGGAGGCCCCAGAGATCTTAAAAAGTGTCGAACTTATAGACAGGTAATAAATTAAAGAAAATATGTGTCTGTTATTAGGAGGAGGCATTTTTTTCTGGCATAGTTTGGGACCACTTGTCCCCTTACAATGAAATATTTTTATCCTCATGAAAGTGGTCTCTTCCAGGATGACAGTGTCCCCATCCACAGGACAGGAAGGGCCACCGAATGATTTGATGAATATGAAAATGATAAAAATAAAATGCAATCACCAGATCTCGACCCAGCTGAACGTCTATGGGAGATTTTGGACTGATGCTTTTTATAGCACTCTTCACCATCGTCATCAAAACACCAATTTAGGGAATCTTTTGGAAGAATTGTATTCATCCCTCTAGTACAGTTACACAGACTTGTAGAATCTATGCCAAGGTGCATTGAACCTGTTCTGGTGCCTCATAAAGCCAAACCACTTTAGAGAAACACTTTATGTTGATTTTTCCTTTAATTTGTCACCTGCCTGTGTTCTGAAATAAATTCTCTTATGGACGCTTCCAGTTTTGGCAGACGGGGGCTTGACTGACCTATTATTATTATTACATTATAACATATTAGGTTTCTGCTTGTTACCAGATTTTTTTATTTCAGTAAATATAAACATCTGTGTTAAAGTCCACATTCATTAGAGTAATGAAAGGTACCTCATTAATTCCACATCACATTGCATAACTGTAGTCTGGTAAATTGTCTTATTTTTCTTTTCTCAGACTCTGACAGTAAAAGTAAAAACAGTCCTGCTTGTGGCACTGAAATAGATGGCAAGAACTTAGTTACCACTGCTGATTTTGTTACTGGTCAGAGCACTCTGGTAGCTTCTTCCCCAAGCAGATGCACTGTCCCAAATTGATGAAGAAAGTTGGCATCTGTGCCTGTGGTTTTGGCCCTTAGAATTAACCTCAAATGGAGGACTGTGGCCTAGCAATCCAGGAAACATTATCAAACACAAGATCCCATAGTACCAATAAGGCCTTTGGTCGAAGCTGTTCTACAAATTCTGTGCAATCCTTATTGACTAGATCAAGTGCATTGCCCAATTCCCAAATTCTAACATTTTTTCATTGATAGAGACAGAGGGAAGCCTAGGTGTATGTGGTGGCCATTACAACATGCTCTAGGAGGTGTGCGCTGTTGCTGTCTGAGCATCCCTTTTCTCCATGTTCTAAAAGGTTAACAATACCCATTCCATTAGCATGAGTGTGGCAGTCATCTCCAAACACCTTTCCAGTTAGTCCTAAAGTGTGTTGATTCCTAATGACTGTCAGTTCAGTGCATAAAGGGCGCTGAACTGCAGTACCCATCAGCACTGCACGTCAAATGACCATGTCACATGTTCCGCTGTCCACTCGCACCTGGTTCCTGTTTGACCCAAATGAGAACCACTATTTCAGTTCAGGTTTTTCTGTGTTTGTCAAGCTTCTGCTGATGCTGATGTTGTGTCTGTTGTTACTTCGCCTGCCATAGTCTTGCTCATAGTCTGTATGTTTTATTGTCTTGTGTTTACTCACCGTCATGTATAGTTGCTTATTTTACACCATGCACAATAAAAGTCTGCACTTGCACCTGCCTTTGCCTCCTTTATATTGACAATGACATTGTGGTATATGTTATTCAGGTGATTCTCAGCACCCAGTTAGGAGGGGTGAAATAGTATTAGTAGCATTTGTAACTATGGCTCTATAAACCCTTGATAACCACCAGAGTTCCTTGTAATTTGGAACCAGAACTGATGAGAACTTGAGAGAAGGCTCAGGAAATATGACTGTATAATAGAGGTAATTATTGCAGATACAGTGTCATACTTCATTCGTACTTCATGACTTTGTTGGAAGGTCTTGGCAAGGAGATATCCGGGTGATTCTCACCACCTCTGGCAGTCATCTGGGAGTTATAGTAGCACTGTAAAGTACAGTATCTAGTGTCTGGCAACACTGTTTTTTGTGGCTATGAAAAGTAGACAGTTTACAATCTTACAACCACCTATTTTCAGTAATACCATAATATACGTACATAACGTAAAAAGAAATGGACCCCCATAGGAGATATACTGCAAAAACATATCCTTAGCAACACTACCCACTGTATCACCATGCCACCCCTTTTTTACTGCAACTTTTAGTAAGTAGCTACTTTCAGGCATTTATTTCTGAAAACAGGCACATTTATCAGTTAAGGCAATGACAATTTTAAACTTAAGTGTCTAGAAATACGTTTAATGGTCTTATATTTATTTTGTAATAATAAGAAATTACACAAATCTGTTTCTATTCAAGCTGTTTTTACTAGATAGCTGTTTTGCAGTGTAGTAAAGATTGGCCCTATCGAAACGAGAGTGTCAGAGTCGTCCTTTACTTCTACGACGACCCGAAAAAACAAATCAATCCACCAAACTCCTTCCGAGTGAGATCTGTGATGTGCACACCAAGAAAACTGGAGCTCCTGACTGTCTCTATAGCAACACTGTTGATGTGCAGTAGGGACTGAGTCCTGCAAGTCCTTCTGAGCTTAAAAACCATCTTCGTAATGTCCTCATAAAGCAACAGATGTTGTTTCTACACCAATGTACAATGTGCTCAGCCATCTATCTGTATTATGACTCATTGTTGCTGCTAATTAAGACCAAACCTGTAACGTCATCAGCAATCTTTATCTGATTTGAGCCGTTTGGAGCTTATTCATGAGCAGTGATGGCAGCATGTGAACAGTATTTCTGATACATGTATTTGGAACAAAATTGTATCTGACTATTTCTTTACAAAGTTGTACTTTATTGTTTGTTTTTGATAAGTTTGGAGGAAATCATTATATAATTTGCGTTATGTAAATTGTATTCTGTGTTTCTGTTTTGTTGTCAGGAAGGAAATGAGAAGGTAGCAAATTTATTGACTCTAATCAAAGACAGGTCGTTCAACGTTTTTGGTACACACCAATACTCAGTGTCAGTCGCACTTCTCGTCACCTGACTCCACCCAGCCCTGGAGGTCTCCAGTGCTCGATGTGATGTTGCTAACACTATCTGAATCTATGATCCATTTACAGAGGGATGGATTCAGGCCCAGTTGGCTTCATTCTGTGTTCCAGCCCCTCATGATCTTTTTAATGATAATGCACATGAATACTGTTCATCTCACGATCAATAATGATACTATTTACACAAGCATAGAAGAGGATTTATAATAAGCATCAGAAGAGTATTAATATATTATGATATTCTCAGATGAACTACTTGTATGAGCTACTAGCGCACTACCACTGAAGGCGGAATTTCTCAGAATATGAGTGAGAAAAAAACATGCAGTAGCAGAGAGGGTCTTGAGAGGGTTCTGGCTGCAGATACGGATATATTTTATTGTAAATTTTATGTCTGGATCTCTGTAACACTGCTTTGTGACAATGTCCAGTGTTAAAGGCTTTACATAGACATTGATTTTAACTTTACTTAACTATATAGTAGACATGACAGACGGAGATTACTACGGTGTTCGTACGAGACGGTCAGAAGTCAAATCTTTTCTTACAATAGAAGAGGAACATTGGAGGAAATTGGAATATTGTGTTTATTAGGTAACCTAATTATTACTTATGTGTCAAATAGAGAAACATTACGCCAACATGTGTTAAACTGTCAAACTGTATGTTCTCTTACATTTTGTGCCAATTAGATAACAGCTACACTTCAGCCAGGACAACACCTATGGCTATTTATGCATATATAACTTGGATTTCGTTGCACAACACCCAAACACCCAACGCTCCTGTCAATGCACACGGCATATCACGTATTTATAAATATTTATATTATATTATTAGCTTTTTCACTGCAACTAGCTCAGCTGTGCATATCTGCACTTTATACCACATACACTGCTTGATCCATAGGGATTGTGTCTTTTTTGTAGCTAGACAGATTGACAAATGCAAATAGACTCTTTTAACTATAACATTATTGCAGAAGTCACATTCTCCAAAAATAGTAGAATTTAGACACAAATATCTTTTATAGTCTGTTTTTTTGTGAGATATCTAACATTATCTTATATATAAAACGTATCTCTTTTTATTAACAAGGTCTCTCATTTAGTTAGCGAGAGTCTCTGACAGAGACAGAAGTGTACTTAGATTACTGTTTCTCGTCTTATTTTTACCCTTTCGTATCATCGTTTATTACAAACATGTAATGGAAAATGTAATATAAATGCCACCTTTGTGTTGCTCAACAATAATTCATGTAGATACTCCAGCTGGCTACAGTCCACTTTGCAGTTGTCTCAAATTGTAGTCGTAGTCAGGTCACAGGTGCGTCCATCTACTAGTGTAAGTAGTATTTTAGCTGTCATTGGAATATTGGCTTATCCTCTGTGGAAAAATGCTTAGCATCATACTTCAGCGGTATCAGCCTTTTATAGTAATAGTTATGTCTAACTCAAAAATCAACATCTCTGTATTTCCTTGGTATCAACCCTCCTCCTTCCCCTTCCCCTTTTTCAACTTATAACTCGTAGATATGAGTTAAATGAATGTTCACAACCCAGACAAAACTCACAAGTAGTCACGACAATGGATTACTTAAAGTTTAATTTTTGAAAACTTATAGTGAAGTGACGTGTAGCCAAATGTGGTGACCCATACTCGGAATCTGTGCTCTGCATTTTAACCCATCCAAGTGCACACACACAGTAGTGAACACACAACCGGAGCAGTGAGCAGCTTTTTTGCTGTGGCACCCGGGGTGCAGTTTGGGGGTTCAGTGCCTTGCTCAAAGGTCTCACCTCAGTCGTGGTATTGAGGGTGGAAGTGAGCGCTGGTCATTCACTCTCCTCACCTACAATCCCTGCCGGACCTGAGACTCGAACTCACAACCTTCAGGTTCACCTTCGGGTTACAAGTCTGACTCTCAGACCATTAGGCCACGACTGCTCCATTATAAACTTGAGTTCAATATCCAAAACTTGTCATGACAATTGGGGTTAAAGAGAAGGAATAAGTTCACATAACTTAATGGGGCTATCATGTCTTACAGTGTAAAATGAAAATTTGCCTGTTAAAACAAGAGTGGAATGTTGTATAGTGTTATAGTGTATAGTGTTATTCAAGCTGTTATATGTATTTTCTATGATAAAAACGTCTACTTGGTCAGTAATAATTGTCGACAACGTGGTCAGTCATAATTGTCGACGAGACACAGTCCGGACTCACACACAGAATGTGTGTATGTTTGCACAGAACAACTGGGGACATAAGAAGATAACACCTCTTCTGCCTGACTCTCGCCCATGTCTGGCGCCCTTACGCCTTGTCACTCTCCCTACATGAGTAATGCCTCTATGTGTGCTACTTAAGGTTGGTTTAAACTTATGCATTGAAGCATATTTGTATTTTTGCATTGTGAGACAGAGAAGGGTTTTATGGGTAATCATAACTAGGCTTCAGACAAATTCTGACTGCTTTAGACAGCATGTGTCTGGTCATGTACCTGGAAACATCATGATGAGATATTGTAACTTTTCTTCTCTGTGTTTTTAATCAAGGGTTTTGGAGTCAAAATAGATCTCAGGTGCTGTGTAAACAATAATATTGTCCTTAATTGCATCTAACACTTTCTGTCTTCCATAGGCTGGGGATGAGCCCCCACCACTTATGTGGTGTGTAGTGTAGTGTGATAAACCTTTTATTCATGATAGCTTGCTACAGAAACTGATGAAAACACTTTCTAAAATATTAGTTTAGCTCTAGCCTATTCACGCTGCTAGTTTCTTTGGGTGGTGTCTGTAATAAAATGCCTCAACAAAGAGAAATCTCTTGCGTGGCCAATTTAGTCAGCATGCAGGATTGCACCCTTTATTTTCCTTTAAGAAACCGGAGAGTTACTTCGGTGTTAAATTCTGTAAATTCACTTAAATTTGTACTCCTTTTAACTTTACGAAGTCGAGATAGACATGTGAATTTTGGTGTGTATTGCCTTGGTGTTATGGATGTTGGAGCATGCAAGTTTTTTTTTTTCATTCTTGTCTCCAGTACTTTTATCTTTAAAACAAAGTATAATGCAATTGCTTAAGATGAATGAATGAATAATTTTTAAACCAAAAATCAAAGGGTTTCATACATACATTAGTGCAGTGCAATGTAAATATGGAACCTTGCTTTGTTTTTGGCTTAAAAAACTTTATTCATTCATATCCAGTAGCTGCATTATCCTAGTCAGGGTCACAGAGGACCCAGAGCCTACCCCAGAAGCAAGACAGGAGAATAGTCAGGTAGTGTCCCTTGGTACGTGTGTGTGTAAGTAAGTAAGTCACTCTTCTTTGACCTCTTGGGTCTCCTTTGGGATGGGGAGAACAAGCAAAACTCCACATAACCCAACAACAACCTGAGTGCAGGACTAAACCAAGTACCCTGGAGCTGTGAGGCAGCAACCCTACCCTCTGTGCTAGCCCCCTGCCACACCGACCCTCCAGGAACTTTTATTTTAGAACTATATTTTGGACAAAATTTTAGCTGTGTTGTATAGAATGTAATAATGGAGACACAGGAAATGTGTTAGGTTCCATGTGCTGGAGCCTTTTTAATAATCCACTACGCAATCTAGATTAAACGTGCAGAGGGTCAAAACACAGAAAATCCACAATACACAGAAGGCCAAAGGGGAATAAAATATCAAAGCAAAGACTAAACATACAGATTTCAGTCAAGAACTGCAGCTCAGAGCTTACAAGAGCAAGACCTCACATATATGGCATAGACAGGAAGTGACAATGAAATAGGAAGTGGCAGTTAGTACTCAGGGGAGGGGTCTTCTGCTGGCATGGAGGTGTCATGACATGAGCTGATGTTACATAGAAATAATGTGATTAATTATTGTCATGGTGATTTAGATAGAAAATGATAACTATCAGTTTTTATGGTTAATCCTAAGAGTTGTATCTATCATTTTTTGATGTTCGTCATTAAATGGTGACTGACCACCGTCTACGTGCATTCGATATCACTGAAGCTCAAAGTGCATGACTGTAGCGAGACACTATAGGCATTCTTTGCTACTTTTCTCAGAATTTACTGATGAATTTCTGATCTATGTTATTAGTGCATAATGCCACCTAGTGTATAGATGTCCCAATCTAATGGCATACACTTATGTTTTAATGCAGCAACTGTATAATTTTATAATTTTCCACCTCAGCACTTTTGATGTTTGAAGTGGAAAAAAACATGGAGGCCTCCACACTCTGTCAAAGCATGTAAAGCTCATAAAAAGCTACACTTTAACCATAATTTTACAGTTACAGGCCTGAGTGGTTACTGGAACTGTTCTAGTTAGATAAGATTTTAACATTTAACATACAACATTTTGGACTGAATTGCAGTAGAGAAACAACAGTGGACAATAGCGAGTAGCATTACAACAAGCTAGTGTCACAACAGTCCACTGAGGCGAGCATGGTGAAGAACCCAAGTGCAGCTTTATTTACAAAGTGGATACAACAAACACCAAAAAGACTTGACTTGACCTGGACAGACTTGACTCAGAAAGACCAAACTTGACACAAACAGACTGCAGGTTACAACACACAATACACCAACAAAGACAATGCCAAATGAGGGCTATATATACACACCAAACAANGGAACAAGACACATGACATAATCAACCAATAAGAACAAGACACAAAGACAAGGGTAACACATGACCAGATCACATGAAGGGCAAGGAAGACATGGGAAGTGGAGTTCCAGAACAATAACAAGCGTCCCAGGTGGAGTGCCCTCTAGTGGAGTTTGTGGGCACTCCAGCTGGTGATGGTGACAGCTAGCTAGCTAACGTTAGTGATAACTAATGTTGATAATTACCTTATCAGAAGCGTTATAGATGGTCAGCGTTATAGATTTAAA